>JAUBNQ010000027.1:503556-520873 GCA_032353495.1 Ctenopoma kingsleyae | reverse complement strand
ACCAAAGCACAGACTTCCAAAACTCATCTTTACCTTTCAAATGTTCACGGGCAAACCTCAGTCGGGCTGTGATGTGCTGCTCTTTGAGTAAAGGGGTTCTTCTGGGACGATGGCCCTGAAGCCCACCATGATGAAGAGCCCTCACAACTGTGTTCCTTGAAACATCAACTCCAGAAGAGGTCAGGTCAGCAACAATCATCTTGGCAGATGTCCGGGGCTCCTTGCTGACATCTCTGACTATTTTCCTTTCTAGAGTTCTTGAAATCTTGCGCCTATGGCCATGGCCAGGTTTGTTTCTTACAGAATTTGTCTCCTTGTACTTGGCAATGACGCAACGTACAGCAGTTCTAGACACTGTGAATCACTTGGAAATGGCAGTGTAGCCTTCCCCCTTATCATGAGCCTCTACTATCTTCTTTCTGAGCTCCAGACTGATTTCCTTTGTCTTTGGCATGGTGAGTAGTCCCAAGTTCAAGTGCCCTGTCCCTTGGAGTCTTTTTATGCTGATTGAATGTTGTTAGGAAGCCAATTGACTGCTACTGACTACTGTAGGTGTTTTTTGAAAGCAAACATTCACATGGGGCTAATATTTTTGACCATCCCATTTTTTACTATATTTGATACAAAGGAAGCCTAAAAATGTATTTTATATTACAAAATGTACCCAAAGCTACTAAGTAGCACAGGTGAATGTTTGCTTATATCAAGTTTCATCAATGTTGCAAACATTTGGAATTAGTTTAGAAAAATGTTCCATAATTCCTGGGGGCTATTAATTTTGGCCTCAACTGTATATATATATATATGTGTGTCTCTGTGTGTGTGTGTTTCTGCCTTTATTTTCTTCTTACCTGTTGTCAACCATTGCCTGTTCCTCTCTCACATCATCTCCCTTTTTCCTGCCTGCTTGTTTACTGAACTTTGAATAAAGGTCATTTGCAGACTGGTGTTGGGATGAGGGGATGCTACACTGTGGTAAACATGGCCCTGTCTCAACTTTTTTGAGATGTGCATCTGCCATCAAAAATTATTATTATTTTTAAATGATACATCTCTGTTTAAACATTGGATGTTTTCTGTGATCTTTTTATTACACAGCATCCCAGCCTATGGGGTTTTATGTGTTATCTATTATAATTTTATCCATTCAATTTTCATAAACAGATTTAGAAACACACATCATTACCTATAACACAGTATGTTTTAGGTAATGCAAGGTGCATGTGAAAAAGCTGTTTATTTGAACAGATTGTCTCTGTGTCTTAGAGTTAGATGGCTCTTACCCCCCCTATGGCTACGCTGACCTGCCTCTCGACACCCTACCACTAGACCCCGATCTCCATGACCCCTACATTCCCGACTTAACTTACGACCCAAGACAGGCCTACCCTGAACCACTTTAACAGGTAAACACACACAAACAAACACAAATATTTTAGTTAAACTAAAGCTAAAGAGAGACTTGAAAACATATTCTGGATTCTAGAGCTCAAGTACCGGACCAGTGGACATCCACAAAAGAGGGTGCTATTTCCTTTCCACTGGTCCATGAGTCAGAAAAACTGGCTTATGTTTATGTTATTCTGGTCTGGCCTGCAGGGGGTAGAGATGAAGAAGAGAGAGGATCCCTTGTTGGGCCAGCACACCTACAAAATGTAATCCAAATGCAGCAATATAAATAAAGATGAATAACTACAAGCATCTAGCAACTCTTATAAGTTAGATTACACAGAATGGAGTTGAGTGAGTTTATTCTAATGGCAGCAGTGGTAACTAAGCCACTCAGTTAGCCAGTTTTTCTGCCGTGGGCTATTTTATATTTAAGTCTTTGAGTTAATTTAATTGTCTTTTTTTTTCTCAATTTCAGAATATTTCTTTTTTTTGTTGCAGGAGAATAAATCAGAAAAGATGAAAGAGAAATAGAGAATGAGCAAACAACAGGAAGAAAGACTGGAGAAATAAATGGAGGATGAAGATTGGTGATTTTAATAAAAACAGAGGTTGCTTATTTGACAAAGAGGTTTATTGTTGCTGTAAATGAAAAAATGTAACTTTGTTATAATGTTTTACTGTGGGGTGAAAGTGGGCAGTGTCTGAGGTTTTGAGGTGTTGTTACACGGGTCACTTTTTGAAGCAATCAAATTAGGCAAGAATGCCTTACACAGAGAGTTTGAAACATGGGAAACAAGCAGGACGTCAGTGTTAAAATGACGTCAGTCATGCAATTTATGTTGTAATATTAGCTGTGATACGTAAGAAACTTTGCCCTCGTGTGGATTTCTCATTGGAAAAACCCATGCTAGTTCCATTAAATTATAACTATAAAATCCTTACTGATATCACAGAACTACTTTCTATAAAAACTACTTAGAACTCTGAGATCTTTGCTTGCGAAACACCCAACATTTAGTAGGAACACAATTTCTCCCTTGTAGGCATTACTGCCCATCACCATTGCTACCAAATGCTACCCGTGTATCCCAGCCTTAAGCTACTGTCTTTTATATGTCTCCTCTGTGAATTTGAACAGTGCACATGTCCCAGGGTGTCCATGTGTGGTCGTTGCATGGTAGTATATTGTGTACTCATTGAAATACTCTTAACATACTAAGTGGAAAAGTGACATCTGAGTTTTACAAGCCATTTTGGATTTAGCCAGACATTTGGAACACTGCAGTGCAGAACCGGACAACAAATCCCCAAAAGCCTCTCATTCACCAAGAGGATATTCTGTTCAAATGTCCACAGGAAATGGACTGCAAATCCCTTTGGTGTCTTCAGCATTAGACTAGAAATCCCACCATATTCCAGACATGCCCAGTGAGATCTACTTACAGTATCTCTGGTGGAAATGGACCGCCACCAGATCGTACTCATCTTTGTGGTTACATGGAGTCAACTGAAGAGTATTTACAACAATGCCAAAATGCTTATACAAAATGACAAATACTTTTGTACTAGGGGTGTCATAGAAATCTGGCGATAACTGTATGTTACTCTCAGTAAAAGTGTGTGGGGGGCTGCAAGCTCTAATATATACTGTACACTCACATCATAGTACTGTGCACATGGTCGTAATACAATTGCAACTGCAGTTTGATTGTTATTATAGACAGCTGGGGCCAAAAACTACCCTGTGCATCAGGGCTGTGTGTGTGTGTTGTAGGTACAAGAATACATAACCAGTGATCATTGACCACAATGTTAGGAAAGCACAATTAAAATGATTTATCATTGCTGTGATCTTTACCAGAGCTGTACTGCTTCAGAATATGAATGTATTTAAAGTAAATTTTAATGAGCCTTTTTAGTATACATTTGTTGTGCTCGTATTCAGTATATATGGATAATTTAAAATGCCCAACAAATAAATAAAATAAATACAGTTCACACTGTTATATGTCAGTTGTATTTATGTGTGCATTCACTTTGTCATTACATAAAAGCACTTGTTAAAAGGACAAAAATGTAGGTCTTGTTCAACTAAATGAATTGTTTGTGATGAGTTTTCCATGTGACATTTATATAAAATCTAACTAACTCTACAGTCTGTAGTAGTGTCCCTCCTGCCCACTGTGTGAATGTGAAACACTGTGTACCATGGCTGTCATCACACTAATAAGCTTCACCATTTTTGTTTTCTGTGTTGTAATGTGATTTTAATTTGATGTGAAAATTTCATATCACATTAAAAAAAAACTTTTGTTCTGTTATTTAAGACAAAGGGGTTACACAACTGTCCTTCTAACAAGTGTTTTCATTGAATTCTGACACAGTAAATGAACACATAAAAGAGAAATACATATAGCAAACTAGGAATATTAAATCCATAGAATCCCATCAATCTGTGGATTAAAACCGAACAGTGAGAAAATGAGACTGACAAAACAACTTTTTTGTCATTTAATTGTTCATGTTGGTGTCATATTGGTTAGGCTTAGAACTGATGGTCAGACTTGTGTTAGCTCTTACAGTGTGGGACTGTGCATACTGGCAGTATATGCAGTAATGTGAAAACCCATCCTCTGATTTTTCTCAAATTTTTTTTTTGCATATTTGTCGAAATTGCTTTCTAACCCTTTCCCGACTGATACATGTTAATTACTTTGTTTGAACTCAAGCTCAAGCAAACTTGAGATATGCAGCAGGACAATGATTCGAAACACAGCAGCGAGTCCACCTCTGAATGGGTTAAAAAACAGAGGACTAGTCAAAGTCTGGACTTAAATCTGATTGCGATGCTGTGACATGACTTTAAACAGGCTGTCCATGGTCCAGTGTGGTTGAATTAAAACAATACTGGAAAGAAGAGTGGACCAAAACTCTTACACAGCAATGTGAAAGACTCATTGGCAGTTATCACAAACACTTGATTACAGTTGTTGCTGCTAAGTGGCAGAACCAGGTATTAGGTTTAGGGGGAAATTACTTTGTCACATTGGACCAGGCAGCTTTGTACAGTTTTTTCTCTTAATAAATGAAATCAGAATTTAGAAGCTGCATCTGCACTTTGTTGGGTTATCTTTGTGTAATATTAAAATTTGTTTGATGATCTTAATCATTTGCTTGTGACAAAAAATAAACAATCAGGAAGGGGGCAAATACTTTTTCACAGAACTGTAATGTAGAATAATATGGATAGAGCCAAAAGCTACATAAAGCGCACTCTAAAAACATTACCATGGGTTAAGAGCCAAAGCAACGTTTATGGTAAAAGAGCAATCTTAACCTTATACTTACTAGTCCTGGGGCTGTTAGAGCCTGTGCATGACATTCAGCCTTGCATTTGTATTTTACAGACCATGCACTTGTTGTGATGGATTGTGTTTTTGATGTGTTCATTTGTCTGTACTCTTGATTCTGAGCTTTTGAATTGTTGCAATGTGTGGCAGTGTGTGGTACCCCTGTGTCTGCCAGACACTGAAAATCTACTCATTCGGAGACAGTGTTGAAAAAATAGATATTTGTTAATGCACAAACTGTCCAGGAAACATCTTTCTTTGAGTGTAAACTGGAAGATGCCCTTATGGTTAGTCAGTATATTATGGTCACAGATGTAATAATTAGACCTAAATTCCTGGAGTAAAACCTTAACATTAATTTCAACAATCATCAGTCAGACAGTTCTCTTTTGTACTGGTGTCTTTTACCATATTGTGTACATTATAGTGAAAGAGATGTTTTGTTTTTTTTTTTATCTTATGGCATGATTGTTTGTGTAGAATTTGAAAGACAAGGCAGATGGTTACATGGTAGAAAATGTGACCAAAAGTTCCCCTGCTGGCTGCATTAATTAATCCTAAAAATTCAACTGATATCAAGTCATATACATAACATTGTATTTTCCACTGTTGGGTAAAATAGTGATTGTCCTCACTTGTAGACATCCACAAAGTAGTAAACAGGAAGTAGAGAGTCTGATGAATGCCAAAGAGATTAATCTTGTGATGATAATCATTTTTGTGCCTGCTTGTTTAGCAGGAAATTGGGTGTTCTGGACACATACTGCTGAGACCATGCAGAGACAGCTGAGGGAACAAAAGCTCAAGCAAACATGACCAAAATACAGTATGTAAAACAAAAATCACAGCCTAGAATCTTCTGATGATTTAGAGGACTTATTTACTGCTGGTAACATCATTTGATCTGTATCTAGATACAATATCTAGATAATGACATCAGCTCCATAAGCCACTGCATTTACATCTACTATTAATGTGTGTTGTTGTTAGTCCACATTGTGATCAGGTTGCAACCTGCAAGTTAGTTAGACAGGGCTTTCTGTCTTTTTATCAAGGTGCTCACACATTCCGAATCAATCAAGAACTGACTGAAAGGTGTCTGTTGAAACCGCAGCCCTTTCAGTGTGATGCACCAAAATAGTGGCTGCTGCCTCATACAATGGCACCAAAGTGGCTGGTGTAACCAGAAATCATTATAAGGTCTACTGGGGCCCTAAGCAAAAATTCACAGCGAGCCCTTCCAAACAGGAAGAGTCGAACCTCCAACCCTGGGGTAGACAACTGCCCTACTAACTTATCCACTGCTGCCCCATCATCAGCAAACATTACTACTGTCTTGAAGTACCATGTTCTCCTTGCTAATACACGTTTATTTATTTAAAAGAACTGATGATTTAAAAAAACCTTTTGGAATGATGGTGACACAGACAAATGTGATTCTTATGTGTAGCCAAACATTTGACTGATGTATGTATGTTAACTCTGTGGTGCATGTCGGGAATTGCAGCAGAAGGTAGAGTATGTCTTTTACACTTGAGTTAGGGTCCCAAACTGGAGGATGGAGGTTGCTCCATTTATTCATTGGGACAACAGCTCGTTACAGCCATATACAAATAAAACTTGATTTATGTTTCTTTGCCAAATCTTTGGCATGCCTACAGCATGCTGTAACCTATCCACAAATGTAACTACACCTTGTACACAGTGCCATAGAAACCCCACTGCAGTTTGGCAGTGAGATTGCAGAGTGACACATGCTAGTAAATGCTCACAACAGCGAAGGGCACTGAGTAGATTTCATGCGGAAGCAAAAATCAAGCTTATCAGAGCCTCACTTCTCTGAAAAAAAGTCAGAGCATTTTTTTCAGCATTTACATGAACAGACCAGATATTCAAAATCTTAACAGTTTTACTATTTAGTATGACAGTACATACATTTTGATACATTTCCTGCTGGACATTCTGACATTTATGAAGCACAATTACCCTAACCTTTACCACTGCCCTCTGTATTGTGGTCCCACAATGGCTGGTGGTCAGTTTAGATTAGCTTGTGGGCTTCTATACATTCAACTGTAATGTACTACTACAATGCAATGTAAAATGCTCTGGTGTGCAGGTTGTTGAAGATCATGCACGAACTGCTAAATGAAAAAGGAAGCAGGAGTTTTGGACTGGGTGCAGTTATTCTTTAACAATGTTCCTCCTAAATATGCTGTTGGTTACCCAACTGAACAATCAGGCAGAACAGATGTGGTAGAAGATTGAAGGAAAATGATGAGAAGTTGTGTAGAATATGTCTAAGGGGTGATATTAAATCCTAATATGCATTTTTACAATGTCTGTTTTTTATTTCAAATAAATGAAATAAACCAGTGTAAGTTTCTCTGAGAGTTTTCCATACACTGCATTTATTACATATACTGTAGCATTTCACATAAACACCTTCTGTATAACTTACGTGGTCATGGGTCGAAAAAGCCTATAATGACTGCAAAAATACAACTGCTTATGTCCCATAACAGTGTTTTTATGTTTTTTTAGAAAATAATTGTGGTTATGGCAACTATACTGTGGTTAAAATTATGCGATTAAAACATGTTGATAAGGTTACACAAAGATCATGGTAATAGGACATAAACTCCTTTCTCTGACATAAAATCCCATGTGTAACTGCACTCCTCTCTACAAACCCCATGTCTAGAACAGTTGAGACCATCTCTAAAATGTAAAATCTGTTCACTGTTAGACAAATTGTCTATAAATGGAGATAATTTGGTAGTGTGGTTATTTTCTATAAAAGGAGGTGCCCAGCTAAGATCACTCCAAAGACACAAGGCAGGATGGGTTAAAGAGCTGAAGGATTTATTTGAGCTGGTTAACATCTCTGTTTGTGAGTCAACCACATGGAGAACATTGAACAGGCAAGGAATGCGCGGCAGGACACTATGGAAAAAGCTATTGCTCTCCAGAAGCTTGCCAAAGACCACCTTGATACTAGAAAAGTGTGTTGTGAATAGTAGAAATTACAGTAGAATAATTGGGGAAGAATATGCAGCATATGGCATAAAAAGAAAGCAGGGTACCAACATGAAAACATCATCCCAACAGTGAAGAATAGTGAAGGGATCATGATTTGGGGCTGATTTGCTCCCTTTGGACCTGGACCCCTCATCTTTGTGGAAAATAAATTCCTAAGTTTATCAGGATAATGTCACACAAACTGTCCACAAGCTGAAGCTCACAAAAATCTGCATTTAAACATTGTGCAGGTTTAATCCACAGCTACAGTAAGAACTTTTCTGAGGTTATTCTAGTTAACAACAAGTCTAAATGTATTTACTGGTGCATCAGGTTTACAGGAGCACTTTTTAATGTTTTTTTTTACATTCAGATATTTTAATTTCCACCTCAGTCTGTACAGTACACAGAGAAACTGTTTACCTTGTGAGTCAGCTTCAAATGAAGCCTCAGTGTGACAGTAAGAAAATGTCTAATTTATGGTCAGGTTGCAGGTCAGGTAACAAAGAGGTTACCTGTCATGTGATGCACTGCTATATCCACAAGATGGTGCACAAGAATGGTCTAAAGGCAGGCTTCCGCACAGACACACTGAATGCATGTAATGTTTAATATTCAATCCCAGTCCAAAAGGAAACTGTGTGGTATGTAGTATGTGCATCATGGTCTAGGATCTAAACTGACTTTATACTGGCTTACACAGGGCACCTACGAGTGTTCTACCACAAAATAAGCCTGGTGTTATATAATACTGAAGTGGGCTGTACTCTTGTAGTTTATGCCTCAGTGTCTGTAATGATCCTGTTTGGCCAGTGAATGATGCTATAACACTGAATACTAAAGCTTGTCACAGTGTGGCTGAGCAGTGACTCTCACTGAGGCAAACTGATCACTGACCTGTGAGATTGTGACTAAAAAAGTCATAAAACCACTTGTATTGTTGAGACGAGAAAACATTCTTATAAAAACAGAAACGTTTGGTATATATATCATGTCAAAAATTATTTTATTAACAACTGAATTAACAATTAATTCACAATCTGTTGAACATTCAAGATTCAAGTTTATTATCATATGCACATAGTACAGTGTACAGAGCACAAAGCACAAACACATTTAACTGTATTAACACACTATTAACCCACTAATTCTGACGCTGGAAATGAATTGAAATTGACGATTTAAAAATATAATGTTGAGTGTCATAAATTACTTTTTTTAATGGATCCTCTTTTTTTGAGCCACAGTGACAGTAATACACATTTATCATTGCAAGATTTATTTCACATTAATGACTTGAACTATATCATGTCAGTACGTTAATCTTGGAGCTGGTAAAGATGGTGCTTATTTTATATTTTTTATTCATTATTATTGCTATTACTTTTGGGGGCCTTTATTTCCCAGCAGACAGTATAAAGAGACAGGAATTACAGTGTCTGTTCATTTGTGTGTGTCTATAAACAGATTCCTGCAGCCTATGACAGGTTAACACACTGTCTCAGACAGACATTTGTTACCTTCCATCCTCCTGTCACGTTCCTCATGTTTCTGTCTGTTCCTGACATGGATATCATACACTTCTATTTTATTTATAACTCCATGAACACAGTGACAGTCACATACTCACCACTGTCACAACCGTTCCCAGGAAATTAGCATTCAGTTAGTAAACCACAATAACCTGACTCAGTGACTGTCAAAAACTGAACTCACGGGACCAAGCATTCTCTAAAAGTCTTTTCTATCCCTGATTCCATTTCTCTCATCACTGTGCCAACACATGTAACGCCACACTGACTTTATTCTATGTGAACATACTGTTTGTAGTAAGTTAAGAGGGATTTCTGTTGACTGTTTTTTTTTCTGTTGTACACTGAGTAGATAGTTTATTAGCTACACCTCTTGCATTTTCTATCCACTTCTGGTCATTTTCTGGTTCCCTCTTTGTCAGTCAAAAGAAAGGAGTTGGGATGATTTGTACTGAGATTTCCAATAGAGACCATACATCAACAAAATGACAATCTGTGCATCACACTTATGATGACAGGTAGGGCTGCTCTGCTATACTGTTTACACACATGATAAATTAAAAACCCGCAGAGGTTGAGCATCTTACAGAAGGAAAACACTCTAATTCTCTCTCTCTCAGCGTTTTCCTTGAATTTCAGATTGAATAAGCAGTTTGAATAATATCTCCTCCACATGTGACCTGCTAAAGCATTAATTATTGATCACCGGTTTCTGCGCTAGCGAGAAATAATTACCTTCTGTAATGTGAACCCTTCATCAAATTTAAACATTTATATTGCTTATCTTTCTGCCTAATCCCCAGGCTATTTTTTTTTAATTACACTAATCAAATTGAGTTGGGGAGTAATTCTTTTCTTTGCTTTAAAAGCAGGGGTGACATGCATATTTCACATGATCCCAAAGTACTTCACTTCCAATAAGGTGGAGGGATAAATAACGGCTGGTGTTCTTCCTCTGTTTTGTCTGATGTACTGGAGGTCGAGAACACAGTCAGGAATTGTATTAGAAAACACAGCTGTATGTTTATTCAGTTATTCATAAAACATATCTGAAATAACCTCACTTTAACCTTTGAAGACATGAAACACAGTGATTTCAACTGTTTAATGTGGAGGGTGAAATGTGCCGTAACTGAGATATGTCATCAGTGAATCGCAGAAACAATTTCAGTACTACAAACAGTACAACAAAAGTTTACATGTACTGTGAGTTTCTTTTTTTAAATCAGGATGCAAACCTGGTTCTCAAAATGAATATTCTTCTTATCACTACTTGAACCTCCACATACTTATACCTCACTTTACTCTTTGTTACTATTTGCTCTACAGACACTGATGCAGAATCATCGGGGATGTTTTGTGCTTTAATTAGCTAAATTAATATTTTTACTGTTATCTCCCATGGGCACACCCAAACCAATACTGAACATCTTTTGCTAACAAGTATTCTGATTTCTGTTGTGTAAAAACTGTGTAAAAACAATTAAAACCAGCCCAAGTTCATAAAGTACTGACACTTCTGTGAAGTTTCACACTGAAGCTAGTACGAGTCCTGAAGTCTAGTGTGAAACACCTCATTGTTGTTAGGAAGTACTTTTTTATCTTTTCACTAACCCTAACCCATTTGTCTTAAAGTATATAAAGCATAAAATCAAAACAAGCCATGATGTTTCCTCAACTGTGACTGATTATAGTTCTTGTCAAGAACCAACACACAGTCGCCATCACTCAGTGTGAAACAGTGCCGCTCCAGGATGTCACATAGATGCCAAAAGTTACCTTTAGGGTCAGTATGACCAAAGGTAACCAAAGGAATCATCAAATCAAAGCATCATTACCTGATGTCAGGGAGAATATGTCGATTAAACATGTCTCTGTTGAAACTGGTAGTGTGTTTCTTCAGCATGGCTCCATCTGAAAAATGTCCTGCTGCCACAGATACTCACTGTGTAGTAACCCCATAGAAATACTGTTTCTTCCATGTTTACTAAAACCTGCAGTAACCAGCTGATTTAGGAATTTACTAAACTTTTTTTTTTGTTTTGTTTTGACTTTAGTCTTTTCATTTCACTGGTCATTTTATTTTCAAGTCGAGAAATATAGAATAATGCACCAATGAATCAAACTCCACCCACCACACACAGCACTGGGTTTACTAATGTTTCTTTGAGGATCCTTCTGCTCAAAAACCTTTAAAGAGCAAACAGATAAGAACATTTTGAGAAAAGAAAACTTTATTGATGGTTATTGGTTAGTGGAAGAACCATAGTACATGCACATACAATGACTGGGTAGGAAGCCTTGTTTTGAACAACAACATCTACTGGCAGAGCAGAGCTTGTATAAAGTTGTTGCAAATTCAGACATTCAGCATAGTGAGGACTAGCAGTCTTCCAGTCTCTGAGCGACAGTCCTCACACACAGCACACAAACGAACCAACAGAGTCAAAAGGCCCCGAGGTCCTTACTGCTGCCTTTTTTTATATAATGTGATGCATCAGAGAGTTGTTCCTATCTAAATAGTTATAAATACAAAAGGGAGATATGTAATGACACCACTAATTGGTAATAGTTGTAAACAGAATGAGGCAAAGGAAGTGGCCCGTAGGCTGGCTTGCAATGCAGCCGTAGCCAAGCTCCCATTGCCCAAGTAGTGCTTTTCAAATACACTACAGATTTATTCCATCAACTTCTATTTACATCATAGATTAGCCTGTTCACAAATCATTAATTTCTCATATTTATTTAGTATTATAATATTAAACAGTTACTTTTCAAAGAAGAAAGTTCAAAATGTCTAGAGTTCTAGAAAATAACAAAGGATGAAGAAGTTGCAGAACTGATTAAAAAAAATAAAAATTACAACTACAGCACTGATATGTTCAGGTTTATGTGAAAATTACAATGTGCAAAAAATGGCACAACTGACAAAAAAGCAGATGAATGAGAGTATCTACATAGTAATTACATTATTTGTAAAGAGTTAATAAAAATCAGAGTATGATTTGATAGAAAATGGGATAGCTCGCGCTAACAGCTCATCTACTTGTCTAAATCTAAAACATTATACCATTGTGTATTTCATATAAGAGAACATTTTCACTGCACAGTTCAAATATAATACATTGTTTGATTATTATACTTTACCTCCCTTTAAATTTTAACTATGAAAGAAAAACTGCCAACACAAAATTAACAAAAAGATAAAATAGACACAGTGGATTTGGCCACTGCTATATGTATATATATCTATATATATTTTTAAATCTCTCCTGTAATATAAAAATCATCAATTATACCAATGAATATTTTGGAAGTTTATATTAAAAAAACACCTACGTCTGGATGGTCAACAGTGCTCAGTATGGAAGAGGATTATTACCACAAAACATTTAATGTTCTAATTCTAAGTCAGAATTCTGGGATGATTTTTTTTTTGCCTGGGATTCTGACTTTTACCACAAAACTGCAATTAATCTATTTTTTGTATTCACCTGGCCCTGACTCTTTAGCCACTCAGCATGTGGACTAAACAATTACATGGTTGAACAGTTTAGTTGCCATGGCAATATATTTTACTTATATCATTATTTGATGCAGAATTGACTACAAAGATACACACGGCAGATATGTCCACCAGAACCTTTGGCTTCAAGTGATGCAAGATATATCCACATTAGTTAGTCAATAAATATACAGTCTGCACAGCGTGCTGAATCACACTACTCGCTCCCTAAAACGAAAACTAAACTACTACTTCTGAGAGCAGCTGTGTTTGTTCACCACTGTTGTGGTCTTGTTATTGTACCTAGAGATGTTATTATCTCAAGATTCACAATACAGATACAGAAGAGTAGAGATGCAAACAACTTTGTCACATTATGTTACATAATAACAAGTGAAACATCTTGTTATAATAAAGAATTGTACAAACAATCACTGCATTTACCAGAAGTTCTGCAGACATTAGCAGTTATAACATAGTATTTTATAAGTGTGAGATGTTTATTATGTAAAAATGCACATCTGTCTGATAAAAATTATGTTTCTGTGCAACTAAACTGCAACCATTACATTTGTAGGGAGCATTATGTTCTGATGCATTATGTTTGTTAAATGAACGAGGCACCACATTTATTGACTGAGTTAGGGGGATGGTGGGTGCACAAAAAGCACAACTGAGTTCTGTGTGTTAAACCACACAAGATAAGCACTGTGGTTAAGGTTAGTTAGTTTAAATAACACAATAGTTCCCTAACCTTAACTAAATGCTGTGAGTGCCATCAAACACATTTTGGGAACCCAGTAAATTACTGCCTAATAATTACATCATAATTCAAAAGGAATTAATTAATTATTAAAAGGAATTGTTTCACAGTTTCAATGAAATTATAACCAATTAGTGCAAAACAATTAAAAGTAAATTATAACTATTTAATGTGAATTTTTTTTTTGTCTGAGCTGTGCAAAGTTTGACTTTTTGACACAATTGTAGAAAAAAAATTTAAATTCCTGAGAAAACAAGTAAATTTACTAATAATTAACTATGATTTTCCTTTAATACTGTGTTTTATTGAAAATGTGATTTTATAAAGTTACTAGTTACTACTATCGATACAATAAAGTAAAAAAATATGCCTTAAATAATTAAATTTAAGATTTTTGCAGTAATTGGGTGTAATTTACTAGGTTTCCTATATTTCCTACTATTTCCTTTTGTGCTATAGTCACAAAAGTCTGAAAAAAAAGTTTACCTATTTTTGTTCTGTAAATTGAGTATTTAGTATTTGTGTTGGTGTTAATCTTTTCTGGTTATGGTTCTTTCTTTCTTTTTCTTTCTATCTGTTTCAACTGAGAGCTGCTGTAACATGCCAAAATAATTTCCCTCTGGGATTATTAAAGTTTTTTGAATCTTGAAACGGATGTTGTACTGTAAGATCAAATATTTTGACAGTAAAGGAATATGTTTTGTGGTAACATTTTTTTTATGAATTTGTTTGCATCTGTATATACAGTAAATGCTTGTCATTTAGTAAGGTGATATTTGTGTTTCATTTCATACAGTTCAATGGCCCGTTATCTAGTCTTATCAGCCAATACATCTTCCTCTACCTGCCAGTAGGCACAGTATGTGGTTATGATGAGATGGATATTTGTTTTCATGGTTACAAAATAAATGTGGATAACAACTTTGTTACATTTAGGCACAAAACTACATGAATTAGGCACCAAAATAGCTTTGGGTTAGGGTTTAGGTTAAAGTTAGGTTACATTGACTTATAGTTTGAAGGCCTGGCTTCAAAGTCCTATTTTTTTTGTCTCCCACCCTTCAATGCTGACATCCTACCTGTGCAGAGGTGGTAGAAGTACACAAACTTATTAACAAAGTAAAAGTGCAGTGAATTTTCCTAAAAACATCCTCCATGCCCAGTGGAAACTACATTATTTTTTTTACTAAGTAGAACTAAGTAAATTAACTAAAATAGATTAGTAGATAGTATAAAAGTACAAGTACTCCATGAAGAAAACAATGCTAGTTTAGTCTAGCCCAGATTTGTTCAACACACTTCCGAAGGTGAAAATTATTGCAAAGAAAGTTTATAGTAATACACTCAAATAAAGGTCAATGATGGTGGGCCTGACTTTTACTCCTTTATGTATTGACAGGTAGTTAATCTATAATATTATACCAGCATATTTAGTTGATTATATCAAATAATCTTCATCAGTAAAAAACTAAACTAACTAAAATAATACAGGATAACTAAATAAATGTTGTGAAATAACATGGAAATACACCAATAAAGTACAAGTACCTTTAAACTATATGTAAGTGCAGTACTTAGTTAGTTAGTGTAGTTAGTTACTCTGCATGTGGACTTTTAAGTTAAGTCACCGCCTGTTACTTTGGCTTGGATTTGATATTCATTGTAGCTACTAGATGTGGCCAAATGACATTTATCAATGGTAATAAACCTACTGGCCTACATGTCTACAGAACTATGTAATTACCACTATGATACCACTGATAACTGACCATTGAATAGCATGATAACATAGAGTGGACCAACCTGAAATATCCAAAATGAAAAATGCTTGGTGGATAATGCTTATGCTTGAAACAGAGATGTATGCATAAGGTGTTTTTAATTATAAGATACAAAGTCCAGTTCTTTCCTTGTAATGCAAAATAATCATATAATTTGTTATGAAACAAACATCATTGAATTTGTACTCAGTGAACATTGGGCTACAACACATGCAATTTTCATGACAACATTTTGTCTTGGAAAATTATTATCTTGGTTTGGCTAAATCATTATGAGAATGTGATCTTAAGGTTCATGTCAAAAGTAAACAAAGTTTTTTTTCTGAAGATAACTAGATGGAAAAGTCTTGATCTCAGGATCATAGACTTCAAAAATAGCAATCATTGCTGCTCCCAGCTTCCCTACATACCCATCCTGTCTTCAAATGTTCAGACATGAACATGTTTCCAAAGCTTCTTTACTTTCTCTCAACCAAAGGACAAAATGTAAAAGGTACCAAAGGAAGCTGAGATAAGTAAAACAACAGCACTTGACTAGCATAGTTACTTTACCACTCTTACAAAACATAAAAACCCCAAAGTGTGACTATGACTTATCTTACAGGGTTAGAGGTCTATACAATCCTTAACAATTTGAAACTGATGAATATTTCCTCTGTGTCCTAATCATTACTCTAGCAGCTCTCTATTAAGTACCATGGAAAAACCTCTACAGCTGATCTATGTTTAAATCTTTAGAAATTAAAAACCCACAATATCAAAATACACAGCACAAAATATCTGAGGTATAAGATGAAAAATATCAGCTGTCATTTTATTTGTATTCTTTTTGTTTTGTACTTCTCTCTTAGGAGATGCTGAAATGATGCACAAACTGCATGTATTGCAATACCCAGGCCTCAGTAATGTCTCTCCTCTGACAATGCGTTCTCTGTCCGTCATTCGCTCACACACACACAGACACATACACACACGCACATGCACACACTTTCTTTCTGTCCCATTGGAAGGTTGAGTATAAGTTGGAGGTGTAGCTAATAGGGTGCGAAGCGGCTGTAGCCTCCCCGGTATATACTAGCCTGGAGGGAGGACAGCACCAGCCCCACGTCGTCGGCATGACTCCGAGTTTTGGCATCTGTCAGCGGGGCAAACGCATTCTGAAAACACAATGACATGCAAACACAGAGGCATATACACCCATGAGAAAATGCAGACACATACACACACGTGTTCATAAAACACCAAGGTGCACATACACATAGGCATGGAAACACACACACACACACATAAACCCTAATTAGCCCCCCTTTGTCCTGCACAAACTACCACTTGAGTTACATTACTTTACCGTTATTCCAGTGCAAACCAATGGAGGATGAAAAGACCCATGACCGGTGCAACCATCATGCAGCAAGCACAGCGAGACGCTTCATGCCAGGGGAACATGCCAACAGCTATGTGAAAGAAATCCAGTCAATACAACTATGAAAACATGGTGGAAATGATGAAACAAAGGAATCAAATCAAGAGGTGATTTAAGTAGGATATGGACGAGGAGGCCTAAATTGTTTGGATGGATCATGCTGGTTTTTCACTGGATGGAGGTGATGGAGATTGAGGCAGTTGCAACTTATAGCTACAGTCATTTCAGATATTTGAGGAAATAATTTAGGAAAGTTTACACTTTAAAGAGAATACTGAAACAGTTTTATGTCTATGCGTGTGTAGATGAAACTGCATTTATTTATGACTTTTTATGTGAGAAATATCAGACCTGGTATTTGCTGTATTAAGCTTTTCAGAGTAGGAATTAAATTCTCAAGCATTCTTGTGGATACATTTAATTTGTTGCTTAGTCTTCAGAATAACTGCATTTTATCAACTTTACTAATGTAGACAACCAGCAAATATTCAGGAGAGCTTTAAATGTGTTATAATACAGCCTATATACTGTATATACATATATGTGTATG
>JAUBNQ010000027.1:489255-503456 GCA_032353495.1 Ctenopoma kingsleyae | reverse complement strand
ATAATGCAAACTCGAATTGCTGTTGGCTGTTTTGATTGCTTGATGCTAAAGGTGCTTTAATGATTGGTCTTTGGATGGCAAAGTTAGTTTGCCTCTTATAGACACATGCTAGCCAAATAGTGGTTACTTGCATTTACACTGTGATGGTCTTTTGAGGATAGAGCTGACCGTGGTATAAAGCAGTTGGCACAGCCACTGCAGCAGTTACAATGTATGTACAAAGTCGGATTAAGCAACCAACTGTCTGACGTGTGCACGAGTAAGGGTAGGAGTCAATGACAGTGTAGACTAATTACTGGCTATTGGCAAGGCTAGTGAAACTGGTAACATTAGAAAGAACATCCCAATTGCCCTAATTGTATCCATGTTTCCCTCACTTATGTCTTTGCCTTAGTCTCTTTACTGAGAGATATACAGGAACACAGCACTCTCTCCTCTTGTCCCACCACTCTATTTTTACTTCTACACATTGTCTTGTTTGCTTTGCAAAAGAATTTGGCAGAAAATTGTGACAAGGTTTCAAAACATCTTAATCAGCTGCAGCGTCCAGTCATGTCCAATCAATAGCATTTGTTCACACTTTTGTACCAGCTCAACTCGACTTTACTCGACTGGCCTTTTTTGGTTTTACATTAGGCAAAGTTAGTGGATAGTCCAATTTTGTAAACCTGTGTCAGCAAAGCTTGGTACGAGCCTAGACCTGATACATGCACTTATCTGTAAATTAACCTGCATAAAACCTGTTAAAGTAGACCTTCCACCCGAGGGGTTTCTGTCTTGCAAAGGTTGTTCTCCTGTGTCATCGCTCCTGTCTCCTCAGAGATCCTTCCTCACACTTCAGAGCAGAATTAAGAACTGGAATGGAACAATTTATTTTTAACTCATAAAATAATTTGTTGATTAATTACAAATTAACTGAGCCTAGGTTTCTCTTCAGTTTTGAAAGTGTTGTGTACAACGAAGAAGTTTTAACACTCTTTTTCTTCCTCACCCACTTCTTTCTTCCCTCACCTCCTCCCTGCGGCTGTGGCACCACAAGGGATTTAATTATCAAAGTGACTAATTATTTCATTACCAGGGAGTGTGGGGTGAGTGGTATCCACCAAATTAGAAATATAATAACTAACATGGACTGGGCTGCCAAGGCATGAAGACATTCATCACCTTTTACAGGCAGGATTAATGTGGCATTTGGGCTGCCGTTAGCAGCACAGACAAATTCAATTAAGTTTAAGTGAGGAGATGTCAGTGCTGCACAAAAACTCATGCACAGCGACTGAAGAAAAGAATGCCATGGGGGATGGGGATAGTATGGAGGAGATGAAGCGAGAGTGTGTCGATTGGAGAATGAAGTTGGAGAAATTGAACACATAGCTATGCAACTATTTCTAGTGTATACATCAATAGACCAATGTCTAAAGCAAAATGGCATTGGGAAAATAGTATTAATTGGACAAACATGCATACAGACAAGAGGCAAAATTTCATGTTAAGCTCAGTTGTCAGCCAATATTCATTGCTTCGTATTCTTTCATCAACTTAATTTAGGAAATTATTACTTCACTTCCATCATGATGGAATGATTACAGGAACCAAAAACTCTTGGCACATAAGCAGTATATTAAGTTAGACCTAACACTAGTCATGAGTAGATGCACATCAACATGAACTGGTCTCTTAAACTAGTGTGGGTAGATGTCAGGAGAACATCTGACATTTTTTGCAGCTCTTATCTAATTATCTGACTGCAAGGAAGAAATAACTGAATATTTTGAGAAATTATTTAGTCCAAAATAGTGAAAGGTGACATTCATTAACCAAAGTTGTTCAAGGTTTGCAAAAGGTGAAGAAACGTTGATGAAGAAGTTCAGCAGCAGCCATCAATGTTTAGTTAAAATTTCCCTTCTGGCATACATCTTATGCCACACTACCAATCTCAGGTACTAGCAAAAGAGTATGAATCAATTAGACTTATTTATAACCAGTTGAGAGCACTCCGGCTGGAAAACAACTCCACTGCTGTTTGAATTTGGTATGCTATTGACCAATCCCTAAAGAATGAAAAAAACAAACTGGCCTTTTAGTAATTCTTTTCTGTAAATTCACAGATTAGACAGTGGTGTGTGCTAAGAAAGTGTGGTCAAGTCATTAACAGTTAGCATGTATACTGGAAAGGCTGTCTGTAGGTTGCCTTGGTAGTCTGTGGTGCCAGGACCATTTTTTTCCACCTGAGTCTTGTATATGCAGAGTGAGGTCTGTGTAGGAATCCTCAGAAAAAGGTTACTTAGATTCCCTGTAGCCATTGGTCTCTTTAAAGTATGAACCTTGTTGTTGATAAGATCTTGTGGGTATATTTTGCAGAAAATGTAGTTAATGACTTTATCAGACTACGACTTCTGGCACATGAAGTGTATGTGTTTTAATATGATGTTTAAATAAGATTATTTCCAGGTATGTCCAACTGGAAGGATGACTCTCAGAAGGATCAATGGGCCACTTTGTTAGTTCCAACTTACAGTATATACTGTTTCTGCCTCCTTTCTGTCTCCACCTTAACTGTAATCATCTTTCTTGATTTTGAATGATTTAATAAGGTCTTTTAAACCCATTACTGTGGAAATGTATAAATGGGTATGTTGCCTTGAAAACACTAAATCTAATAAGTCTAATAATGCAGCTGTAAATGAAGAAAATACAAGGACAGCAAGCAACATGCAAAAGACAATCTCTGATTTTGGAGACATATCTTTGAATTTAATTTTGCAAATGATAAGTGGGATGATATATGAAGATAAGTGGGACAAGCAAGACACTCTTACCATGGCACCAACGCTGTATGTGGCTGCTGGAGTGAGTGTGTGGTTGTAGGGGTCGGCAGCATATACTCGTCCGTAACTGTAGAAACAGATGAGACAAGGACAGGATGGAAGTCAGGAAACACACTGGAAATCTAGCAGAGAGCTGATTCTTCATTTATTTGCTTGCAAATTTTCTGTGAAATACAGTTGTTTAAATGTGAATATAGAGGCAGGTATTCAATGTACAGTATGTTTCTATTGAACTGTATTATGAATACTGAATTAATAATGATAGTCCCAAAGTCAATGAGAATGATCACAACCTGCAGTCATCTGCAGTTCTACATAACATGAAAGCCTTATACAGGCAAAATTCTGATTTACTTCATTATATTTTTTGACTTGAATATTTGTGTTGTTTTGTCCACAAGTCCACCAAATTGAATGCTAAAAAAGGCTGCCTATTGAATTAAAATTAATACTTTATAAAGGTCTTGGACTTTAGCTGCACTTGTTTCACCCACTTTTGATGTTATCACATCAGCATTTAAAGGCTGTTGTTATCAGCACCATAGATATGGGATATGCTCCACCTGCCAGTAGTCTCAATAGATTATCATGTCTCCATGGTTGAATAAATGTGGAGCAACAACATGCTGGTGTTGGCACAATAACTACACACTGATGTTTAGCCATGAAAAGAATTTGATTAGATTTAAAGAAAATATTGTGGTTTGAATTAAAAACCTTTGTTGTTTATAAATTCATTCCCAACTGCCACTCTTACTTCCGTCATGCTGTTTTTACTGCTATTGCTGGATGTTACCACACTTATCAATGATACCAGCCTACTGGTAGGTCAGAAATTGCCCTACTGAATTGTAACTACAGTCGTGATAAGGAACAGTCAGTGGCTTGATAACACTTGAATTGGCTTGTATTTCTATTTTTCTTCAGAGGACAGTCTTTATTTCTAAGTGGTAACAGGGTTCCATTTCTTACAGCTAATAGGAAGCTAAGGATTAAATTTCTTCCTTCTTCCTACCAACAGGGTGCTGGTGGAGAAAATCTCATTAAAGGCCACTGATGATTAACTCACCCTGTCTTACAATCTGGCATGTCCTGCCAACAAGTAATGACAACATGCTTTTTTCTGTTGTAATGTATAGTATCACACTACATTACAACTGAGTGTGGCCTCAAATAGAACACATTTAACCACACCAAGCTGTAGTGGTGGGTAAGGGTCAATAGAGCTCTATCTTATAGTGTTATAGTGTTTCATGGCCTTCTAACACTTAAGACAGAGTTAATCTTTATAACTAAGGTGGTCATTCTCTGAGGAGCAAGAGGATACTTAGCATTTTTCACAGCAATTAGCCATTTAGATGACTGTACATGCCTTGACTTACAAGTCACAAAATAGGAAATGCTTGTCAAAAATATGAATGATTCATTTTCTAGAAATCACTAAACTTCATGACAATCAGCCAATAAAATTGTAGCTATTCTTCTATGTTCATTTTATGCAATCATTAAAATAAATGGCAGTGTGTTGAGAACTAGTGTATTTGATGGTTTTAGTTGGCATTTTGAGTTTACCTCCCATTTCATTTAATAGTACAAGGAACAGAGGAAATTAGCTAAGAGGAAGAAAATCCACAAGGCACCTTGAAAATGGACTAGATATGTGAAGAAAAGAAGAATAGAGAATACATGAGAATTCTATTTATAGAAAGAAGCAGACAGAAGCTATGCGTATTCCTAGTGTGCAGGCCAAGCAGCCCACCCCCTCCTCCCTTCCTCCCCTCCCTGTCCTAGCCCAGTCACGATAAGGGCCAATCAGGGGCCAGGGCCTGTGCCCATAATTGAGCTGATTTGCATAGCAGCCCAGTGGCTGAAGCGATTAGAAGTTAATCCCGATTAGTTTTGGACATTGCTATTCACCATGCAGCCCCCCAACACCCACTCTTAAACCAGCACTGTGTTTGACCTATCTTATCTCACAGCACAGAGCCCTAACCCATCATCAGAGAGTGTGTGTGTGTGTGTGTGTATGTAACAGTGCATGTGTGAGAGATGTGCGGTAAGCTGCAAGTATAACACAAATTCAAATGCAATTTGAGTCAAATGCATTTTTAACATGACCCTGAGGTGAAAAGATAAACATGGAAACAACATTTTCAACAGCTTTACAAAATGGTTGGGAGCTTGGTCAACTGCAAGGAGGAATGGGGTTAGAGTCAGTATTTGGGGAAAAACAAAATACTGTATTTCAAAAATGCAGATATATTTTCTTTGAGAGATTTTTCTGAGACAAAGATGAAAATCAGTGTAATGTCTATGCTATCAGCTCCACGAGGTCACACAGTGCTGCTCAGAGCTAAATGACTGATTGTTCACACTGACAACGCTAACAGGGAACATGAATGAGAAAAACTGTGGAGATATTTCTCCTCAAACAACTAGGATAAAATGTGATTGCAATCAGCACTTTGTGTTATGAAAGCTATAATGTCCAACTCATGAGAATAAAGCTAGCTACTGTATAGCATGAAACTAAATGAATTAATTATTTTAACTAATTAAAATATTCTGTTCAATACAGCAGACTTTGGTTTACCTGTGCATACAAACACATGGGTAGATTTAATTACTTTAATTCAAATTTAATTATCAATTGACAGGCAATTGTGGGGGAAATAAACAGTCATATAAATATAAATCCCCATTTCCAGAAAACTAAAAGACATTAAAAAATAAAATCTGTAGTTGGCTTGAACCTTTCCAGTTTTTTCTAGTGAACTAAAAATTGGATTTTGTAAATGTATGCAAATTTTGAGTTTGACGCCTGTAACACTCAAAAGTGAAAAAAGTTGAAAAAGAGTCAAGACTGAAAAGTTAAAGTTAACAGGGTTCTGGATGATCCAACATTAGCAGTTAAATTGGTAACAGGTGAGGGCAGAATGATTAGGTATAAAAGGAGCATCCACCAAGGACAAGCAAAGACAAGTTGTGGTGCTTTGTGTCAAATTTAGTCTTTTACCATCTATAGTTCATAATATCGTGAAAATTTTCAGGGACTGCAGGGAAATCTCAGTCTGTGAAAACCAGAATGCAGAATGCACTGCTGAATGTTTAATTCTTTAAGCTCATTGCATGAAAAACTATCACACTACTGTGATGAATATAACCACAAGGGCTCAGGAATACTTTGGAAAGCTATTGTCACATCCAGAAATGCAACCTGAAACTCTACACAGGAAGAATGTTGTACAGAAAAATCACCAAATTCTCTGGGCCCAAACTCAGACGAGCAGAAAGACAGTGGAAACAATGGTCTGTTGTCAAAGTCCAACGTTTCAGCTCATTTTCAGGAAGATCTTGCTTATTTGAGCAGACAATGCCAAACCACATTCTACATGTATTACAACAACAGCATGGCTCTATAGTAAAATAGGTGCAAAACTGGACTGCCTGCAGTCTGTCCATCCACTGGAAACATTAGGTGTCTTATAAAGTGAAAAGTATGACGTTGCACAGTGTGTTGAGCAACTGAAGTTACAGTGCTCAGCATAAGTACACCCCAACAGAGGTTGTCAGAAAACCTTTAACTTTCCTTTCAGAATCAACTTTTTCAATGGGATACTATACCACAAAATACTCCCACAAATATGGGCCAGTGATTGCAAGCAAGATTTGTTAATTTGCTCACACAAAAATGTAAATATCCTACAATTCATTGAGGACCACATTGCAAAAATGAATATACCCCATTAAAAGGCTTAGGAAGGACCATTCTTATGCACTCAGGTGTACTCAGGCACACTTATCCCTTTAATGTACAACTCCACTTCAAGTTTAAGACTTTCTACCTGCTGTCACACAAGACACTTCACACCAACATCATTTGCAATTTCACACTTTGTGCTGTATTTTTTTTTTTTTTTAAATGGTCATTTGTGGTTTTAGTAGTATGTGCTACAACAGTTTCTTGACAAAAAGGGTTTCTCTGTCCACTTAGAAAATCAGTGTAGAATCTCAAGATCCAGTGCAGGTTGTCCCCCACTGTCAATAGTCAGCTGAAGAGAAGAAAAGTCATCATTACATATAGTTAACCACCAACAAATCTCTCACGCTATGGAAGAGGATTAGGGCCACTGTAAAAAAAAACATAATTTATTCTCAGAATTTTTACTTTAAACTTTACCATGGTTTACCGCAAACTGGTAACCGTTTCATCCCTAGTTAAGGTTAGTTAAGTCATTGCCTTCCTCAGCCAGCAGCAGTAAAATAAATACCCATAGTTAAGAACTAGCTGGTCAGTACAGTGCAACATTTACCAGCTAGAGAGACATTTTACACAGTAGCCCATAGAGACCAAAAATCACAGGAGTGTGAAAATTGCACTTACATTCACCAGGGCAAACATTCATTTTTACAGTGTTGACTTTGTTTAAAGTTAGGGTCATGATAGTAGTGGTTAGAGAATGAAGGCTCAAGATGTTGTGCTTTTTTGTAATCTGGGTTCATTAGGTGTGTGTGTCCAATCGTCACTTTTATAAGCATTATAAATCAAAATGGAGAAATAAGGTACCATATTACAAAAAAGATTTTGACATATAAGCAGTACTTAAGAGTACTCATTAGTACTGGATTCTGGAAATTCCTGCACTAATAAATAACCAAGGTGATTTGTCAATACACATAATGTGCATGTATGAGTATATCTGCATAAAGTTCTGCATTTGCATTGGTTTGTATGCAGCGTGAGTAAGGCTCAGTCTGCTCAGGCCTTATGAAAGCAGGTGTTATTGAGTTCCCTGTCTGTTGAACATGACCCACATGGTGCAAACTTGACCCTCCACAGATGGGGACATAAATGTTACACAAATACACGCATGTCCTCAATACCACATCCAAACCAAATGTAAGCCATCCACAAAAGTCTTTTAAAGCTCTGTTAATTGATTGTTTGGTCATTTGGGGGCAGTTAACAAGCTGAAAACACATCTGATAAAAATGTGAATGTGAATGTGTTTGCAACACTTGCATTTGCACATCAAACTGATCAAAAAGAGTGAAAAGAACCCTGATTCAGAGACACAGTATGCTTGAAGCCCTGATGAATTCTCTCTCCTTTAAGTTCTGTTTTGCGCTCTACCAGCTACTGAGGAAAATGACTCTTGACTCTGCTAAATGTTGCACAACAAACGAAACCAGCTGGTACCTAACTGTTGGTATTCTATGCTACAGTTGGCTGATTTAGCTGCTGAGCAGTGGCTTTTTAGAGCCACATAAACAACAGCATGCACCCTTAGTAGATCAGCTTGTGTTGTTTTCTGTAGGTGTTATCAGGTTTGCATTTGGTTTAGGATATGCAAACCTTTATTAAATCAGGTCCATGGTTTTATTCAGGTTTGTCACAACAAGCAACTCCTTTTACATTACACATAGTTTTTGATACATTTTTATTGTCATTATAGATCTTCAATCCATCTTAAACCCAGCACAACTGTGTTCAACTGTTGCATCTGTAACCACACCCAACACTGATGTCAGTGTGTACTAACACAACCTGGATTACACTCCATTTGTTCACTTATTCATCATATTCAGGATATAAATCACTAGAGGCTAGCAAGCAAGATTTGACCAAAAACCTTCAGAATCTATTGTCCTACTTTACTGTTACATTTTATTCAGAAGCAGCTGTGTGAAAATCAAACTTTATTCATTTCTAAATGTGCACTACCACAAATCACTTCAGCACAAATCCATGATAATAAGGTATAGAATTAGTGGGTTATATAATGTCTAAAAACATAAAAAACAAAACAAAACACAGATTATCCCCACTGTATGCAGTAAACATCCCACCCAAGTTCTAAATTGCCAATGACCAATTTAACAGTAGACAATTAACAATTTTCACTTTTACACTTTACAAAGTGCAAAAAAAACACTCAATGCATGTTCTGCATTTTAAAGTCAGCAGAGCCAATACAGGGCAAAATGTCAATCACAAATAAAAATCAGCACTGGCATGAAATGGTCATTTAAGGTGGACCTACTACAGCTAAGGCATGACAGTACATCATTCTCTTCAGACAGATTCATAGAATGTCTGCCATTCAAGACTGTTAATTGAAATCAGGCTTGCCACAAAAAGAAAGAAGAGAGAAGAAGAAATACTGAAGTTGGGGAAATTGAGGGGGAAGATGAATAATGAATGAAAAAGGACAGACATCTGCAAGTTGCATGTAATTATGAGCTCAAATTATGCACCAGTGCTTACTAATTAAACACAAATTATTCATTGTGTTATGAATACATCTATTATTAATAAAATGGGGAAGAGCATATGGGCCTTCAAATATCACTTCAACCCTATAAACCACTCATTCAGCTCTAAGCCTTTTTCCCAGTGTTCATCATGAATCTCCAGAAGAATTCAGTGTAATAATAACTGATACAAATGTCTTGTGGACCGGCAGCTGCATTTACCAAGGTACCAGGGGTTCAGTGTTCAGTGTCTTCTCCTGGGACATTTCATCATATGGCCATAAGGAGGGAGGAGTTAACTACCAATCCTGGGGTTCATGGATGACTGCCTGTTACGGTCCCAAACAATGGCTCAAAGGAACCCATAACATATAAAATGCCACAACTTAATTTAATAACAAAAATCATTAACAAAGATACAAGGAATGAATAGGAGCCCTGGCCAAAAGAAACAAAACTAAGGAGAAGCCCAGAACCAGCCGTACAGTGGGCCGTCGGACCCCGGCTTCACCCGCTAACCAAACAAACAACCAATGAAAGAAAACAAAACCGAAAACATTTCGGCCGGTGACTCCAAAACCAACTAAACAATTAATCATAAAAAATACAACACAAAACTGCAACGAGTGCTGGTGGCTTGATGGAGAGTAAGAGACTGACAGCTCCTCCTTCACACCCTTTATACGACCAGGTGAGCCTGGTTAATCAGCAGCAGCTGGAGAGGACAGACACAAGTTAGTCAAAAACAACAACAAGGGAGCATGCAGCAGTAAGGTGGCGCGCGTAACACCTGCACCTCTAAATGATGAATAAGGGTAACCCATTATTCATCACTAGTGGACAAGCAGTGTGACAGTGTGTCAGCCAACACGTTAGCTTTGCCTCTGACATGTCCAGGTTAAAAGCCTGTAGAAAGAGAGCCCAGCGCATTAATCGCTTGTTCAAATTACGCATTCGCGCAATGAAAACAAGTGGATTGTGGTCGGTATAAACAATAATTGGACAACTAGACGAGCCTAGGTAAACCTCAAAATGCTTTAATGCCAATATTAGCACCAGAGCCTCTTTTTCAATGGTGGAATAAGCCTTTTGTTGTAGATTAAACTTTTTTGAAAAATAACACCCCGCATGCTCTATCCCATCTAAACTATCCTGCAGGAGGACCACACCAGTTCCCATGTCACTTGCATCTACCGCCAATTTAAAGGGTAAATCAAACAAAGGTGCAGAAAGGATGAGAGCATGCATCAAGAGGGCCTTAATACATTTATATATGTGATCACAATTAGAAGACCAGATAAATTGGGTTTTCGGACTCAAAAGATCAGTGAGTGGAGTAGCGACAGCAGAAAAGTTCTTACAGAAACTCCTGTAATAACCTGCCATCTCCCAAAACTGCTGAAACTCACGTCTGGAAGAAGGTACACAAAAGCCGCAATTGCCTCCACTTTAGAATTGACAGGTCGAACCTGTCCTCCTCCCACGACTTTGCCCAGGTAGACTATCGTAGTGCAGCCAAAGTCACACTTGGCCAGATTCACTGTCAAGTTAGCACCCGACAGTCTCTCAAACACCATTTCCAACTTCTGAAGGTGGTCGTCCCAGAAGTCCAAATAAGCATCGCACCCCGGCACTCCTTCCAGAACCATATTAACTAAACATTGAAACGTAGCTGGCGCATTGCGCACACCAAACGGCATGACCGTATACTGTAAAAACACATCAGGAGTCACAAAAGCAGATATCTCTTTCACTCTTTGCGTTAATGGAACCTGCCAGTAACCCTTCAAAAGGTCCAATTTAGTCACAAAAGTTGCAGATCCAACACGGTCAACACAATCTTCCATACGAGGAAGTGGATGGCAATCGGGTTTAGTGACACTATTGACCTTCCTAAAATCCGTACAGAAACGATCGGAACCAATAGATTTATCGGCCAAAAGACAGGGTGAACTCCATGAACTGTTACTAGGCTCAGCAATGCCATGTGCCAACATATAATCAACTTGGTTCTGGAAACGTTGTCATTAAACTAGACATTAAACATTGAACTGGAAAACAAAAACTTCATTTTGTTTTTAACGTAACTGTGTCTCAAAACTGGGAATCATCAGCAAAATATAGAGTTTGAACAATGTATCTCTGTATTATTCAATGATTTATTGTCTCTGTATTTGATCTACAGGCAACCTTGTCTTCTAAAAACTGCAATACTATACAAGCAAAAGTGTTTCTGTAGGAGACATAACTGCAAAAAGAATATATTTTCTATTACCAATCAGATGTCAGTTAACACTAATCTCGAGTCGCCATTATGATGACACTGAACTAATCTAAAATATCCAGTCTAAGTTTAGCATGCACTTTGTCTCTTGTGTTTAGGCAAACTAGTTGTGCTTAGGGTTTGCCTAAACACAACCTTTGTTAGGATTAGAGAAGAAACTAACACTTGTTATGTTAGTTATAAAAATGGTACCTCGATAAAAACTGTTAAACCTCAAGATTTAAATGATATTGGTCATGATTCAATTTACAAAAATATGAAACTTGAATTACCATCTTGAGGTTCAACTCAAGATCCATCAACTATTCAAGTTACAGTTTACATTCATGTCTGTCACAATGACCCTGACCTTTGACCTTTGAGCACCTAAATCTAATCAGGATGCTTTTGTAAAATCCTAATAAATACTGTGTATATAATAAGTATCCAGTCACAGCTGTTGCCAATGTGGAGATATAGTCAAGCAGGGTGCACATTTATCATCATTCAACTTCCTGAAGTAAATCTTGCTGTTGCTTGGAGGTAGTTGACTAAATTTTGTTGAGCCTTAAAGCTGATTTTTCTTCTAAATGTAGTGCTAAAGTGAGTGCCATGGCAACCAGTGCATTCTTGCAGAATTATTTTATTATTTCACTATGTTTACACAATTATATCCTGAACGTAAAAAACACGTGTAATTTGTATCTCACCTGTCACTGTATGCAGCAGCTGTGGCAGCAGTAGGTTGGGCATATCTGTAGGCAGCGTAACCACCCTAGAAACACACACACACAAACACAGCACGAAAATATAGTGAATGTAGTGTTATGGATACTTGTAAATATCATTTTCTGCTGTACTAAATGTTAGACAACGACAAGGAGACAGACATGACACCGATGTTTAAAATCCACTGTCTGCCCAAAAACAGGGCTGTAGCCAGGACCCAAAAAATACCAAGGTACCAATGTGTCTAGGTTCTTCAGTTCTTTGTCAAATTTGTTTGACAAAATCAAACCAAAACATTAGATTAACCAAGACCAAGCCAAGTTTCACAATTGTCTTTCTGCTGGTCCCTCACCCCCAATGCATCTCTTATATAGTCAGGTGTGCAGAAAGTCTGATTTTCTTTTTTACCAGATGTTTCAGTTCCTCCTGAGCACTTCTAAAAATAACATTCTAACACACCCTTATAAAAACAGTTCATAGATTAATACAGTTAAAAAGTAAGTTCCTTTGGCTGCTCCCTGTTCAGGGTAACCACAGTGGATCACTCCGCATATTGATTTGGCAAGGATTTTATGCCAGATGCCCTTCCTGACACAACCGTGCTCACTGGACTTCGAACTGGCACTAGGGAAGGACCAGGACATGACAGATGACAAATGCTAACTGCTCTAAGCACTGCGCTATGTAGTTAATAATTTAATATGTACTATATTTCACAGGTGTAAACTAAATTATGCATAAAATACTGGAGCCTATAAACTACTATACAAATGTATGTTTTTAATTATAGAAAAGGTCCCAGAAATAAAAACAGAAGACATGACCTCAGAATTCTCAGTGGCAGTTACAGGTGAAAGGAACACGTTAGCTCCCTGACTGTTGACCTCAGTGACTGATCAGTTACTGTCACCATAAAGAAGCATGACGTGGACAGCAGAAGCGAGACTTGCACTTAAAGACAAGGTGATGGGTAACGTGCCAGATTGCATACAACAAAAGCACAGAGCTGTAAAGAACATGAGCAGGAAGCATTAAAGCATATAAAAACAATCATCCAGCAGAGCAAAATGAAGAGTACAACACAGCTAAGTTGGTGGACACCAAAACATGAACTGTGAATCAGTACAGTGGAATTCATCTGCAGTACAAGCTCTGTAGGTTTGGTGAGGCTGGTGAGATCTTATACTTTGGCTGATTCAGTTCAGGTCCCTGACAGGTTTATTTTGTTGTTGAGCCACTGGTAAGCACACAGCTTCTACTCCAGAGCTTCATTTGAATTCTTTTCAATAGTTTCTTTCTTACTTGTATAACTGGTAGAAACAGTCTAATATAGGATCTTAAGTGTAGTCAAGATAAAACTGTGAGTTATGACTATGCATGTGATTCATTAGGTTTAGAAACAGACATGTAAAGAATATGGCGTGTATGTTTCAACATTTTTTAACTAATTGTTTAAATTCATGTGGTATAAATGGTATGGTAAAAAATGTATTTTAAAAATGTGCACTGGACCATATGTGATGAAACTCATTATTCTTTTGAAAATCTAAATTTATTTTTTGTGACACTGTGTCACAAGTGTCTAAAGCAATGACTATTTTGCAATTTTATGGTTTTGTTTTATTAGTAGGAGATTTTTTAAATATCTAAATTCTAGATAGAATTTCAATGAATTTTTCAAGTAATTCATATTCAAACTCAACATCACAAATCGGCCTTCAGGGCCTAATATAGGTTACAAGGGAATAAGTTTAAATGCACTGTATAATTTAAATGTCCACACATTCACATGCAGCAGGTTAATCAAATTTCTCCTCTTACACATCATCTAGAAGCGTCACAGATTTTAACTGTGTAGTGACAAAAGTAATTTTCTACTCCTTAATTCAGACAAGACAGAAATTATTCTTTTTGGTCCTAAAAACCACAGAGACATGTTATCTAGTCAGATTGCTACCCTAGATGATATAGCTCTGGCCTGAAGTGCGACTGTGAAGAATCTTGGAGTTATTTCCTTTACCTCCTAAATAAAAGAAATATCTAGAACGGCCTTCTTCCACCTGAGGAATATTACTAAAATTAGAAACATCCTGTCTCAAAGTGATGCTGAGAAACTAGTCCATGCA
>JAUBNQ010000027.1:472848-486359 GCA_032353495.1 Ctenopoma kingsleyae | reverse complement strand
TTCATTGCAGGTAATCATGGTTAACAGAGGTAGAACAATGATTTCAAGCACCACCCTCATTTTAAAGCATCAAGTCTGCTATTCTAACTCAGTCAGCATGACAGAGTGATCTCCAGTTTAGTCCTCCTCATCTGTGTTAACAAGAGTATCACTGAAATGATGCAGGTCCTTTTGTGGCAGCTCTGAAATGCAGTGGAAATGTGTTTTTTGGGTCTAAGTTAATTTTCATGCCAAAGAGGGCATTCGAAAATAATTACAATTAATCTGATCACTCTTCATAATGTTCTGGAGTATATGCTTATTGTCATTATAAAAACTGAGGCAGCAAACTTAAATTAATATTATTAATACTTAAAATTAATATTTGTGTCATTCTCAAAACTTTTGGCCACGGGGGTATACATAATATTTTAGAAAACCCAGAAAGCTCTAGGCAACAGTGGAGAGAAAAAAACTCCCTTTGATGGAAGAAACCTCCAGCAGATCCAGACTCAGGGTGGACAGCCATCTGCCTTGACCAGTTGAGGTGAGTGGAAAGAAAGGAACACCAGGCAACAGAAATCAAAACAACAAAAAAACAAGGTACTAGGCAGGTTGGCAGGACCAGTAACTACAGCTCCAAGGCCGAGGATACCTGCAGATACAGAGAGAAAGAGAGACAGGACGAATGTCTGTTATGATTCTCAGCCATCCAGGTCATGGTTATTCCAAAAGAGGTTATTTAGTGGCAACAAAGCACAACTAGGGGAAAGAGAAGACACAAAATTAATAACATGCAATGATGGCATAAGAGTGGAACGAGCGAGAGAAGAGAAGAGAGGAGAAGCTCGGTGTATTGTGGGATGGTTCAGAGTAACCTGAGCCAGCTCTGACTATATGCTTTATCAAAAAGGAAGGTTTTAAGCCTAGTCTTAAAAGTAGAGAGAGTGTCTGCCTCCCGAAACTGGATTAGGAGCTGGTTCCCCAGGACAAGAGCTTGATAGCTAGAGGCTCTGCCTCCCATTCTGCATTTGGAAACTCTTTGAACCACAAGTAGACCAGCACTCTGAGAGTGCTCTGCTGGTGTAGTATGGTTCTATAAGGTCTTTAAGAGATGGAGCCTGATTTTGTAGTGCTTTATATGTGAGTAGGAGTATTTTAAATTCTATTCTAGGGAGCCAATGGAGAGAAGCTAAGGTAGGAGAAATATGATCACTCTTGCTAATTCCAGTCAGAACTCTGGCTACAGCATTCTAGATTAACTGGAAGCTTTTCAGTGAGTTACTGAGACATCCTATCAGTAATATCAGTATCAGTGTCCCGATAACGTGGGCTACATAGACAATTGGAAAACGTTTTGGAGAAAAACTGGGCTGATTAGAAGAGATGGCATCCATTCCACTTTGGATGGTGCAGCTCTTATTTCTAGAAATATGGCCGAGTTTATTAGACCTCCTAAACCCTGATATCCTGGAGTGGAGCCCAGGACGCAGAGTCGCAGTCTTACATGCCTCTCTGCTGCTTCCTTACTGCTATCACCCTATCACCACCCCATAGAAACTGTGTCTGCTTCCCGTCCATCTAAATTATACAAATCAAAAATTATCACAAGGAGTGAATCATAAGAACTTAATAAAAATAAAAACTACTCCTCTTACAGAACAAAATAAAAATAAAACAATTAAATGTGGATTATTAAATATTAGATCTCTCTTGTTAAATGTTAGTAAATGATTTGATAAGTGATCATCAGATAGATTTATTTAGTCTCACTGAAACCTGGCTGCAGCAGGAGGATTATGTCAGTTTGAATGAGTCGACCCCCCAAGTCATATTAATTATCATAGTCCTAGAAGCACAGGTCAGAGTGGAGGAGTAGCAGCTGTCAGAGTCATGTCCTCCTCTTGTCCTTCTCTGTCTTTCTTTCCATGTTTTTCTGTTCCTTAGTCCCCATCTTCACTTTCCCATTGTCGATCTCCCTGTCTTTAGTGTTTACTTTAGTATTGTGGTTTGCCTCTTGAGCAAAATAAATGAGCAAAATTTCTTAATGCCAATATGAAGTTATAATGTTAAGACTTTGGCCTTTATTTGTTTTGCTTGCTGTGGTTCTGTGTTCAGTTGTTTGGCTAAAGGTTTGATTAAAATGTTAAATAGCAACTCTGTATTTTTTTGTAATATATAAAAAATGCATAAAAAATAAGGCATTTATGAAAACACTGAATAAAAACTGCTTACCAACACATAACACATAATTGCTAAATTAGGTGAAAATAAGGCTCTGAGAGATGCTAAATAAAGAGCCATTTGGGAGCCGTAAGAGCCGGATCATCTGAGGGAGCCGAGCCAAAAGAGACAAAGCTTTGCAAAGATCCGGACTTCCCATCACTACTAGCTTTATAGAGGTCTTTTTATATGTTATTAAACTGTCATTCCAGGCTCTGCAAAATTCGTCTAAGCCACCTCCTTTCCAGCTTTTGCAATGTCTGCTTTAAGCTACAGATTTGTGAATTGTACCATGGAGCTAGCCTCCTCTGATTAACTACCCTCTTTTTCAGAGGGGCAACAGTATTGAGTATAGTGTGCAATGAAGCTGCAACTTGTACAGGAGTAAAATTAGGATGACTGCCCTCCTCTGTGTCAGTACATTTCACTGGATTAAAAGATAACACAATAATTTCCTTAAATTTGGTGACAGTATTTTCAGATAAGCATCTACTGTTGTGGAATTTTCTCTTAGGTGATGTAGTCTCCATTATAGTTAATTCAAATGCTATTTAAAAATGGTTGGACAACAAAGGGTTTTGAGGAAAAACTATAAAATGATCAATTTCCACTCCATAAGTCCCAACAAGATTGAGGGTGTGTTTGGGATGCCATTTCTTCTTATCAGCCGAGGTTTTCTCCAAAATGTTTTAATTACCCTTACAAAAAAGTAGTATACTTTAAGTTTATATCATTAAGTATACTTAAGAATACTTCAAGTATATTTCCCAAGTGTACTTTACCTAGTAAGTATGTTAATGTAGTAATAGTATACTTGCAAGTATACTTTTTAAATACTTCTTGGGACTAACTTGGCCCACTTTTTAGTATATAAAAGTATACTTTGAGTATACTAAAAATGAACTTATATATACTTTTAGTTCACTATAAATGTACTAGTATGCTTTCCAGTTTATAATAGTATACTTACAATATACTTTATTTTGTATACCTAGTACAGTAATATAATGCACTCCAGTATGACTACCCACTGACCTCAGAGACAAACTAGAAATACTATTAAATATCACCTTTGTAACAGTTTCAACTTTAAAACTAAGAAATTATAATTTAAAAGTAAAAGTAGAATTCATGGGAAAACTGCTGTATTGGATTGAATTAAATTGTACAGGTGCACATGATGTGGGGGTTGATTGGTGTACATGGTCCTTATCAATTTAAACTAGAAAGTTTCCTAGAATTTAGATGGTATCTAAAATTACAATACAGTTAAAGACTAAAAACCACCCGTATGTGGCAAATCAAGGACTGTTATTTGGTTTAAGTAAAATATATTTGGCTAAGCTTATGGAAAAGTATGTTAAAAAAACAATGACTGCTGTTAGAAGGAAAATTGAGACAAAGAGCAAAATAATAACTTGTCTTGTATCGAGCATTTGAACCTAGGAATGGTGCATTTGCTTCAAATAAGTTTTTTTTTTATACAAAGGCATCACAAACAATAGATGAATAACAAAGTTGTTAAAACAGCTATTTCAATTTTCTTTTTGTCTGTTGTACATTCCATAGAACACACACGGCAGTGATCCAGCGGCTCTTTGAACATTTCATTACTAAGACTACAACCACAGAGGGCCTGTGAAGCTGTGTGAAAGGAGCAGTTCAAAGTTGATTGGCATTGTTTGTTACCAATGGGTTTAAAAAAAAAAAAAAAAAAGGTATATATTCATGAATTTACATGTAAAACAACATAATAGTATGCTATGTAAAAGAAAGTCAAGTATGTGTTTAAACTTGTTGACCTCTGAACGGTTTCATTTTCTCATTGCTGACTCCAGTAAATACTCTTACTTTAAAATTGTCTTATGGGTTTGTATTAAAATTTAACTTCAGTCATTTTGAAAAGAATTTGAAGTACAACTTGGGAATGCAAGATAATGTTTAACAATAATTGTTCTTAAGCTGCATAATGACTATGGAAACCTTATTTTAATGAACAATGCATGTATTTATTTATGTTGTAAAATATAATTGACAATGGGAAAAATTAAACATGGAAATTTTGAGTTATGATATTACACATTTAATGTTTTAAGAATGTTATGGCATTGTTTTAAGAACATTGGACAGTTAATGTTGCTATAACCACAGAAAACATTACAGGAACCTTAAAAAAAACATTATAGGAACCAAATCATTTGTAATGTTTTATGAACATCAGAAATGTTCTCAAACTTGTAACATTCTTATACCCACTGTAAGAACATTCTAGGAATCTTTAAACTTGCCACTGGGAACCTTCACTGGAACATTCAAGATGAACGTTTTGCTAACCAAATTGCAATGTTGTGGGAACGTTGTAACAAAAAAAATCCTAGCTGGTAAAAATTTGTTTGTAGCTACCAGCTGTATGTAGAATTATTTCTGGTGAGTTTGTAGACATCCCTCAATTAAAGGATCCATATGAAACACCTCCACGGTGAGAACCTCTGTGCGCATTTGCCTACCAGCCCCAACTTGAAGTGGTTGACCCTCCCATGATTTCCTGGATTATGGACTACCTCACTGGCCACCCCCAGTACGTCTGCAGCATAGGTGCTCCACAGGGCACGGTCCCGTCTCTGTTCCTCTTCACCTTGTACACCTTAGACCTCAAGTACAACTCAGAATTTTGCCACCTTCAGAAGTTTGTGGACTGGTGTGAGCTCAACCATCTCCAGCTCAACATCAGCAAAACAAAGGAACGGGTGGTTGATTTCAGGAAATCCGGAAGTTCTGTCACTCCACTCTTATATGGTTGTAGGGATGGAGGAGGAGGTTGAGGTTGTGTCTGAGTATAAATACTTGGGAGTGTACTTAGACAATAAACTTGACTGGACTACAAACACAACTGCTCAGTATAAAAAGGCCCAGAGCTGGCTGTATTTTCTTAGGAGGCTCAGGTCCTTTAATGTCTGCAGCACCATGCTGCGGATGTTTTATAAGTCTGCGGTGGCCAGTGTCATCTACTTTGCTGTGGTTTGCTGGGGCAGCAGCATGAAGGTGAAAGACTGGACAAATTAATCAGGAGGGCTGGTTCAGTTTGGGGTGTGGAGCTGGACCCTCTACATGTTGTAGCTGAGAGGAGGATGCTGTCCAAACGCCTCTCAATCCCGGACAATCCCTCCCACCCCCTACACAGTGTCCTGGCTGGACAGAGGAGCACGTTCAGCCAGAGACTGATCAACATCAGGTGCTCCACAGAACACCACAGGTGATCATTTCTGCCTGTGGTCGTCAAACTGTACAACTCCTCTCCTTTCTGTAAAAGTGAGGGGGGAGGACAAGTATCACAATCATATTTATTTAATCAGATGACTATTCATCATTTACCAAGGGACATCATTTTGTTATCATTTCCACTACATTACAGACTAAAAATGACTGTAAATTACCTATTTTTATACATTGTATATTTTAGTATTGGTGGTAATCCTTTCTGGTTATGGTTCTTCCTTCTTTCCTCTTGAACTGAGAGCTGCTGTGACATGGCAAATAATTTCCCTCTGGGATTAATAACATTTTTTAAAACTTGAATCTGAATCTTTCTGCAGGTGTCAGAACATCTGTAACTTTATCATGATTAGTCAGAATCTGTCAGATCAGGATTTTGCATTTCCACAATAACCGCTGCAATAGTAAAGAAACTGATTTCATTAATCAGAGAAGTAGTGAAAGTACGGGGCATTTCAGTCCAGAAAGCGAATGCTGGTTTGATTGGTTTTACTTTATATTTTGTATTAATATTTTTTATACAAAAATATTTGGGTTGTGAAACGAATCATCTGAGTTACCATTATTTCTTATGGGAAAATTCGCTTTGATTTACGAGCGCTTTGGATTACAAGCACGCTTCCAAACAAATCATGCTTGCAATCCAAGGTTCCACTGTAAATGGTAAACATGGAAAAACAGGAGTAAACTACAGAAACAAAGGCAAAACAAGACACGAAACATGATAATTTTACCGTTCTTCCCTACCTTGAGCAGCCAGGGAGCTACGTCCAAATGCTGTTCATAGACTACAGCTCAACATTTAACACTGCCATCCCGGACATCCTACCTGACAAGCTAGCTGACTTGGACCTCCCACCTGCTTCTCAAAATGAACTCTCTGTCTTAACTGCACAGTAACTCTATTTCACTCACGCCATGTTCATCTACTGAACAGCGTCCACTAACTCCAACATCCGGTCCTTTCACAATAAAAGCATACTTTAAACTGGACATGTAATAACTGAACACATCCAAAACTTAACACCACCTGTGCCTGGATCAAGGACTTCCTAACAAATCGCCCACAAATGCATGCATACATATGTATACAACAATTGTACATATTGTTTTTTTTCCCTTTTCGTATTTGTATACGAAAATATGAATATATCATATTCTATTGCCCACTGCTGCACCACCTGGAGATACAATGCAGAAAAGGCTATTCTATGAATAATAATAATAATAATAATAATAATAATAATAAATACTTTATGGATCCCCTTGGGGAAATTGTTATTTGGACAGCTGCTAGACCTGTGTCAGCGCTACTACAGGGTTTCAGTGTCTTGTCCAAGGACACCTCGACATGTAGCCACACCCCGCGGCACCGCGCGGAGACAGCGGATTCTTTAGCTAGACGCCCTAAACCGTTTCCCATTCATTTTCTATGGAGTTCCTAAATCTATTCGGATGTAATATATTTTCGGCCGTTAGTATACGCTGTGGCGACTTTGGCCTGCTACCGCTACTTTGCCGGTGCCTGCTTTCTTAGACGCTGAAAGGGGAAGCTCTCGGACGGGGACGAGAGCTGCGGTGACACGGTGACGGGAGATGGACTCTGTTTACGTCGCTGACCGGTAAGTTGTGTTTATCTGGTAGTTACTGGATGAAGGTATAACGTAGGAACTGTAGTCGGACTGTTTATGTGATGTTAGTTGTCGCTGAGTTTATATTGTAGCGAACGGGGTGTGTGACGGTATTTTCAGGTCATTTAACGGCTAACAAGTTAACGCTAGCATGTTTTTAACGACTAATATACGGTGTTTATGTTTTGACTGTGCTTAGACGTTGTTGTCGGCTCCTTCACGTTACGTTCAAAGCTGTGCTATGTGAGTTAATCTTAATTAAAGTCCATTCAGTAACGAAACAGTAGAGTAATGTAGCGGGACAGAGAAGCTAACTGAAGGGAGTATATAAGACTGACCAGTGAGCAAACTCGTTTTCCTTAAATCAGTAGAAGTACAACTCAAACTTCAGACTCAGTACTCAGGTTAAAGTTCAAGTACTTGGATAAAAATACTCCACCAAGCAAGTAGTAACTAAAACCGGTCAAATCAATGTAGTCAGGTAATAATAAGAAGTGAAAATACTCCATTAAAGACTGTACATGTACTAAAGTTACTGTGATGTGTGTTTTAGATGGGAGAACATTAGAATCACAGGCTCTTTTTAAAGTGATATTTTACCTAGGAGTGTTATGCACAGCCTTAGTTTAGTTCATTTATAGAGCACCTGTGTCTCTGAAAGGTTTCATACCTTATTCATGTTGTCTAGAACATACTACATATTATGCAGGCATCTGATACATGATATAGCAAAGGCCATGTTGCTCTCCCTGCTCAGACAAAATTTAAGTAGTTTGTTCACTGAATATTAATCCTTAATCCATATATAAATCTAAGGAACCATACAGTAAACATTTGTGTATGTATTTGCTTACTGTAGAAGGCTGAGACAAGCAGCCAAAGTAGTGTGTGTGTGTGAGTTCTCTCTTTACTACCACCAGTTTTTTGTTTATCACCGAATCAATAATAACTGACATGACTTTTTCTGTTGTAGAACCGTCTGCTACACTGTCCTTGCTTCCCACGTGAACTGTACTCCAGGATTCAGAAGTAGATGGTAAATATGTTTAATATTTTTCAGTGTATCCACTAAAACCTGTCATATGTATTACTTATGTTACAACTAGACTGTTAATTGATTACCTTTTGTCATTCTGTCATTAAGGAGACCTGTACTTCTGCTGCTTCCATGTGAGCGAACAGCAGGTTTGTTGCAACACAACAGTCAACAGTTCCAGGTGTGTATTACTTTACCTGCATTTACATCTCAAAAATATCTGTTTACTTGTCTTTAAAATGACTTTCAACAGTTTATATTCTGATCATAGAAACAAATTAGATACAGCAAAATGTTAAAGTTAACCACCAATTTAGGATGAAAGCAAAACAGCAGTTCTGAGTCGAGAATTCAATTAAATTCAGTTTATTTATAACAAATCACAATTCAACACTGCTTCCTGAACCTAACCTAGGAACTGGTTCCACAGGAGAGAAGCTTGATAGCTAAGGGCTCTGTCTCCCATACCACATTAACTACACTGTAGAGGTTACAAGTCCTGATACATTCTTCCTCTATCTTGCTGTGCTTAGTAATGAAATCTTTAAAACTTTCTGTGTTGGCAGAAACACTCCTTCTTCTCCTGAAATGTCTACAGTGATGAGTCAGTCTCCACTCCAACCACCACCTGCAAAGAGAGTTCAAAGTAAGTGATAGAATATTTTGTATTTGCATTTGCACATGCAGAAGAGATGCAGTAAAGTCACACAGAAATAATTTACAATTTCTTTGTTCTTGTCTGACTATAGACCAGTCATCATTATCATCATCTGCCTCCAGCTTCCTGTTTCCTGGTTTTCTGCATAAATTGGTCATGAAATGTGACCTGATCTTCACCAAAGTCACAAATATCAACACAGAAAATACAGATTAGACAAAAGGTATCACATCTCTAAATGATCAGAGTGGACTGTATGTCTCTAGAGTTCCAAAAGCTCTCAACAGAGTGAGACCTCTTCTCTTGTAAAACACTGGATGATGTTATTAGCCGGATATTTTCAGTCATGTTATTTTGAATCTTCTATCTAAATGTCTGTGTATGTTTCTATTCATTTCTGTTGGAGTCTTGTTGGCTCCTTCATTCACTTTGGTTAAAGTCAAAATAGTTTTCTTCTATCAGCAAAACATTGTTAATATTCTTATGTTACTTACTGCTTTTATGTGCATTTTTGTGTAACTTTACACCAAGTGCTCTGTAAAATGATCCAGTGTTGTGACTGTTGCTGTTGGTGATATTCTTCAATAAACACTATTAAATTAATTAATGTGTACGTGTCCCATTAAGACAGTGAATCATGATCAGCTGTGATCAGTAAAAAGTCAAGTAATTCCTCAGCTTGGTAACAAATACTAATTAACAAAATTAAAATTATTTAACCAATTAATCATTTATGAGATATGAGAATAAATAATTATTTCTGTATGCACTTAGTGTAAATACAGGCCTTACATTAGGAATTGTGCTTTGTATGTCTTTCTGGTCAAAAGAAGTAAATAAGTAAAACATTACTCACTCTCAACAACTAAAATCTTAAAATAACTGGAAAAAAAAGTGAATAACAAAGTATGACTCGCATTAAAAAGTGAAAAATGAACCTGATTACCTTTACTTTCATGTCACCAACTTTGCCACAACTGGGATTCGAACCAGGATTCAGGAAAAAAAAAAAGCTGAATAAACAGTGCCGTTCAGAACCTTGGAGAGCAACAAAAAGGCCACAATTTCACTGGCTGTCAACTATATGAGACTGGCCCCCGTGGGGGGACTGAGAATTGAACTGCTGATCCTTGGGTTGGAAGACAACTGCTCTACCCACTGAGCTATCATGCTGCCCCTATTGAATTCTATTTCTCCATTCCTACTAATTTCAACATTTCAAGTAGTTTTCATGATAACAGTTTTCATTACATGATAATTTTAAACACACATAAACAAGACACACTCCCACCTGTTGGCAGGTTGTCTGAAGAGTGGTCACAGTGGTGGCTACAACAGCTTGTCATTGAATGAGTGAAGCAGAGCATGTTAAGTTGACTGTTAAATAGGTGCATATAATTAGGAAGTATTCAAATGAGGTAGACCAAGACAAATCGGGTACCAACACAAACACTTAAAGGAATCATGGTGTTCATTTTTTTACTTTTAATGACAGCAGTCAATATAACAACTGCAATGTTTCCCCTAGGTTTGCTGTGTTGAGGGGGTGGGGGGGTGCACTGCATGTTTTTTTTTTGGGGGGGGGGGGGGGTTGCGACGACCCTGGCCTGTTAGGGGAGGGTTTGTCCTTGCCTGCCTGTGTTTGTGTTTTACCTTACAGGTCATTGTGGCCAGATCCTCATTTGGATGAGTGGGAGCACCTGGGCCCTGTGCTCCTAAGCATCCATATAAAGACCGTGCATTCAGTCGCTTGTGCGCTGCTGTCGGCTGTCACTTCTCCGGCTGCTGCCACATTCTTTTGTTGTTTTTGCTCAACACAGCACTCACACATTAATCTTGCCATGCATCCACTCACACATTTACTGATCCTCACACCTCATGCTTTGCTTTATTTCGTATTCTTTATTTAAGTTCTTTATTAAAACACTTCATTTGAAACGTTAACCTTTGTGTCTCTCCCAGCTTTTTTGTCACGGCTACAAGCCGGTCGTGACAAATATGGGGGCTTGTCCATACGTGAGATTATGCATAGACTTGATTTGTTTGGCTTGATTGTTTCATTGTTTCACCTTGTTCAAGCCGGCGAGTTGTTTTAGTGAGGGTTTTCCTGGGTGACGTCGCCGGGAATCTCTTTTGTTGGTTGATTAGCGCACCTGTGTGTTTCGCAGGTCGTTTGGAGTGGGGAGACGCATTACGGTTTTGGTTTGTGCTGGTTTTTCTCCTTCGGTTGTAAGTCGGACTATTCGGGGAGGTAAGTGAACACGCTGCTCAATATTTTGTTGGTGGTCTCGATTACATCAATCCCCGGTCAGGTGTAGCGGCGTTGCCTCTTTTAGGTGCATCGGGTTTGTTGTTTTGTTAGTGTTGTCGCTGACTGGTCAGAGCGTTTTGTCTCGGGAGCATGTCCATGGTTGCTGACAGGTTGCCGTTTTTCAGTTGCCTGTTCGGATCACTGGTCTATAGTGAATAAATACCCGACATGACTCCACATGAACTGATGATGACTAGGGGTGAGATTAGTCAGTTTGGTTAGGCAGATGGGGGGGATTGAAGCTCTTGATTGGCCTTCCACTGTTTGTGGACAGCGTGTTTATTGCTTCTTTGATTACGGAGTTTTTGTCTGTGTGGTTTGTTGGAGATGGCTCATTTGGAAGAGTTTTTTGAATCCCCTTCTGAGGATTTATTGGATTTGTTCACTAAGGAACAATTGCTTCTTTCTTGTTTATCTATCTTTATTTCTGATCATTGTAAAATTGAGATTGGAGAAAAACGTTTCAAACAAAGTGTTAAAACTATTTTGAAGGCAAATTTGATTGAGTTGAATATTTTGACTGCTAAAATGGAGGAGGTCGCTTTGGAGGATGCTGGACCAATTCCGCCTCCTTCGCCTTGTGATGTGAACTTGTCGTTTAACAAAGAAAAGAATTGTCGATGTTGCAAATGGAATTTGAGAAACAGTAGAATGAATTGGAACAACGGAGACTTAGTGACTTCTCCTTACCAAGCCAAATTTTCTGGTCCATTTACTGTTTTTAAAAAGGTTTCAGAAGAAAACTATTTTATAGAAACACCACTCCGACACAAATCTACATAGCTCTGTCATATTAATCTCCTTAAGCCTTACTACGCTCGTGAGTCAAAGTTGCTGTGGAAGTTTTTGATTCTGCACTTGCAAAGTCTGTGTGTTTAGTGGGTTCTGTGCCCAGTTCTGTTGCCGTGTCTGATGCTGTGTTTGTGCCTGATGAACTGGGACCACCTCATAAGGTGATTGTGTCAGGGCAACTGAAAAGCTCTGGAAAACTTAGAGAATGCTCTGGCACATCTGGCACCACAGACGCTTGTGGATTTGATATTGCTTATTAAAAGTTTTCTTGCCATTTTCATTTTCCATTACATTATTATGTAATGGTGGAAGCCTTGTTTCGTGCTCTTTTGTAAATTTGTGTTAAATGTATTTTTCTGTACCTATCCCTGACAGAGTACTATCTGGATCCAGTGCCATGGGTGTGGTATAGTATGTCTTTTGTATTGTGTTCTCCTTTATTGGTTGTTGTAGGTAGGTGAAAATCCCTTGGGATTTTATTTTTATGGCGGCGGGTGTGATGACCCTGGCCTGGTAGGGGAGGGGTTGTTCTTGCCTGCCTGTGTGTTTTTTTTGTTTTACCTTACAGGTAATTGTGGGCGGATCCTCATTTGGATGAGTGGGAGCACCTGGGCCCTGTGCTCCTAAGCATCCATATAAAGACCATGCATTTAGTCACTTGTGCGCTACTGTCAGCTGTTGCTTCTCCGGCTGCTGCCGCCATTGCCTGCCACATTCTTTTGTTGTTTTTGCTCCACACAGCACTCACACATTAATATTGCCATGCATCCACTCACACATCTACTGATCCACTGATCCTCACACCTCATGCTTTGCTTTATTTTGTATTTAAAAAACTTAATGTGCGTGCTCTCTGTCCGCTGGTGAGTTCATCTGTGTGTGTGTGCAAGTGTCTTTGTGTATACGCATCGCACCAGAAATGCGCTGCATGTGACATATGTGATATATTTATTTATTTCTTGTTAACTGTATTTACATTTTTAAGTTCACAGGCGGTCGTTTAAGCATTTCACTGCATATCGTACTCTGTATGACTGTGTATGTGCCAAATAAAATTTGAATTTGATACAGAGAGATAGATGACGCCGTCATGTAAATAAGACAAAATAACATGAAGCTGTAAACATACAGATCTGTTCTACAGGAAAGGGATCCTGAAATTATCTCTGTGATCTGGCGCTGTACAGAAAATAAAATTAACTTGACCGTCTTAGGGGGGTGGGTGGTGCCGCTGGGGGGGCAGGGTGTCCCCCTTGTGTAATGGTAGAGCAAACACTGAACTGAACAATTTTAACTGTACATTTGACAAAACATTGGAATATTTCTTTTACAATACAACACTTTGTGGACAATTATCCACAAAGTGTGCAGCAGTGTATCTAGGCTTCTGGAAGAACATTTCGAGTGCTTCTAGATATTCCTCCCTAATATAATGTTAGGGGAAATACTGTATGTGATCCTACATGCAATTGTTATAAAGTCTCTGACACTATAACTGTCATCATCAGCCTGCATCCAATTTCATTTCAATTTCAATTCAATTTATTTGTATAGCGCCAAATCACAACATGAGTTATCTCAAGGCACTTTACAGTGTAAGGTTTATGA
>JAUBNQ010000027.1:432512-442592 GCA_032353495.1 Ctenopoma kingsleyae | reverse complement strand
CTTTCTGTAAAAGTGAGGGGGGAGGACAACTATCATAATCATATTATTTAATCAGATGACTGTTTATTCATCATTTATCAAGGACGTAATTTTGTTATCATTTCCACTACACTACAGACTGATAAAGACTGAAAATTACCTATTTGGTTCTTCTTTCTTTCCTCTTGAACTGAGAGCTGCTGTGACATGGCAAATAATCTTGAATCTTGAATATGGCCATTTCCAGCTTCTCCCTACTGTCTGTCGCTGTACACTCCTTGCCACGTAGACTCACCTGGTCCCATTTAGCCAGGCTCCTCCTTCACTACACTCACTCACTCCCTGAGTACTCCCAGCTGCAGTCCATCAGTAATCGGCAAGCTGCGATGGCGGCACTCATGCCGACCTGTGCCTATATGGCCAGTTCCTGCCACAGTCTAAGCTCCCGTTCCAGGTCTGCCTGCACTCTTGCTCCAGGTCTCGTCTCCACCCCAGGGTCATTCAGTCCGACACTGCCACTTCCTGTCCTGCTCCTCGGTGGGTTGATGCTGCCATCACAACTATTTCTGTTTCTGGTCCACAATGCCACTACCTCTGTTCCTGGGCTGATTGACATCACAACTTCCAGCCTCCCGCTGGCCACCTGAGGCTCTCCTGGGTACTCGCCTATTGCCTCCAGGCTGCCTGCCCAAGGCTGTCTTGGGTCTTTGTCTGCCATGCTCAGGCCACCCACCAGAGGTCCCCCAGTTCCCTTGTTTGATGAGATATCCAAAATACCAAGGTGGCGCCAGCAGTGTATAAGGTGACGCGTCTGTCAGTTCTGATTTGGATACTTTGTTTTATTCTGTGTAATTTTCCAAAATGCCAAAGGACTACTGGTGCATTGCTAGAAAATTATAGTCTCCCTCTTCCACCTTTCGCACCGCAGAACCCTATGCCATACCATGGAGAAAGTGCGTGAGAAAGTGTGGAAAGCGAGCTGGTGTGCGCATCCGAGCCAGGGCTTACCTTCATGCTTCTGGTAATGCAGAGCCAGTGGAGTATACTCTTAATTGGATCCTGCCTGTTGTCCCTGGTGGCCCCACAGCAGTGAATTAGTTTCTTCCAGCCTTCCCAAGAGGCAACAAACCCACGGACGTGGTGAGTATTTTACAAATCTCCGCTCCCTGGCTCATGTGTGTCCTTTGGACATCAGGATTGTATCCTTTATTCAATGCTTGATTGCTAGCAAAAAGACGTTTGTGCTGAAATATTTTTTTTAATTGCAGCAGTTGGATTTTTTTTTTTCTGGCAGAGACGTGGCTTCAAAGTGGTGAGTGTAGCCTTTTCTGAACTTCTTCCTCCAGAGTGCACCTTCTTCAGTTCCCCCAGACCTCAGGTAGAGGTGAAGGGTTGGCCACAGTTTTTAATACTTGTCTTCGCTGTCAACAATCACTGCAGCCAAACTTATTTTTTTAGTTGTACCTGGATACTCCTGTCTCGTTATTCGTCCTACCAAATTTAATAAAGACTTCATTCAAGAGTTTTATGATTTTATGGTTTTTTAAGGCATTGCTCTTAAATTTGATTGTTTTTTAATTCTTGGGAATTTTATTATTCATCTCTCCTGTGATTCTAAACCGTTGGTCAAAGACATTCTGAATATTATTGATGCTTTAAACTTGGTGCAGTGGGTCACTGGCCCCATTCATGAAAAGGATCATACACTGGACTTCTTGTTGTCCCAAGGGCTGGATGTGTGTATCATGGAAATATCTGACATCTGTATCTCTGATCACTTTCCTACACGACACTCTTCAGTGGATAAGCCATGCTCTCTAGCACGTAGTAGATGGGTGCTTAGTGCCTTAATGGTGTCACAGTTGTCTGTTGCCTTTAATGACTCTGGACAGGCTAACTCTTGCTTTGAGAGCGCCAAGGACATTGCCAAATGATTTAATTCCACCTGTGCTGGATGGTCTCCCACCCAAGTTGGTAAAAAATATTTTTGACACTATTGGGCCCTATATTTTGAAGTTAATTAATGCCTTCGTTGCTACAGGCTGTGTCCCATCATGTTTCAAACAGGTTATAGTGCAGCCACTAATTAAAAGACCCAATCGGGACCTGACTGTCTTATCCAATTATAAACCAATCTCGAAGCTTCCTTTTCTCTCAAATGTTTTGGAAAAAGTTGTCTATGCACAGTTGCAGGCTTGTCTTGATCTTAATGACATTTCTGAAAAATTTCAATCTGGTTTTAAATTATGTCATAGCACTGAGACTGCACTTTTAAGAGTCTTTAATGATCTTCTTTTATCTACGGAGTCTGGCAACTCTGCTGCCTTTTTATTATTAGACCTAACGGCAGCCTTCGACACGGTTCACCACAATATTCTTCTGTCATGTCTAGAACTGTATGTTGGCCTCAAGGGCACTGTTCTTCAGTGGTTTCGATCATATTTATCTCAAAGGTCATTTTTTGTCAATATGGGCCCTTACAGTTTAAAAACGACTCATCTTAGTTTTGGTGTGCCTCAAGATTCTATCTTGGGCTCAGCCCTGTTTGGGCTATATATATGTTGCCGTTTGGATCAGATTTTTAGTACATTACATTTCATTGCTTTGCAGACAGCTTACAAATTTATTTGTCATTAAGATTAGGCACAGAGTCATTTAGTACCTTACTGGACTGCCTTAATGACATTAAACAGTGGATGTTCATAAATTTCCTTAAGTTAAATGACAAAAAAACAGAAATTGTCATTTTTGGTGATCTTGCTGTCTTAGATGGAGTGGATAGTGCTCTGGGCCCACTATCCTTGTACTGTCAAACACACGTTAAAAACCTTGGAGTGTTTTTTGATAGTTCCTTCAAATTTCATAAGCAGATGAGTACAGTAGCCCAGTCAAACCTTTTCTATCAAAATTCTATATCTATATGTTTTTCAAAGTTATGACGGTTTCCTGGTATTCAACAGTATTTTTTCCCCATGCATGAGTTGGTGTTAATCATATTTTCCACCGATTGAGAGAAGAGCGCCAGATCACAACAGAAGTCATTTCAGGTTAGCTTTCCTATACATTGTCCTTTTATTAAACTAACTTAACAGCCTTAATGTTATTTATCTTATTTACGGCGACATGTCATTTCTGTGTCTACAAGATTGTGTATTTACAATTCTTCTCTGCTCTCTGTATCACGCACAGCGGGATCTACTGTATCCGCACAGATGCGAGTACACAGATACGTGCATGCACACACAGGCTACTCTCACCAGAGGACAAAGAGTGCATGGCAGAAAAAATGTCATGTCAACCGCCTGAAAAGCAACTAAAATATCTGCCTCCTGGGTGGTGTACAAAATCTGTTAATTTGTCATTAAATCAACAATGTTTTAAACCTAAGAGAAGCACTAGTAAACACATCTACAAGTGACGTCTGACTGGAAAAAGTGAAGCTTTTTCAGCTTTATCTGAGGATATAGAGGTTGCCGATCTTAGTTTCATACATTCCTGGTACTGCACAGTATGTTTGCTCGTGTTGCCACCTTTGGTGACAACTTTAGCTCATCAGCATTTGCAGTAAATAGTTATTTGGCCCATGTCCGAGCACAGAAACATACACTCACACACATTCAAACACCATGGACTGACAAGTGACATCCTCTATGTGCAATATTCTCTGTGTGCCTCTGTGCAATATGTTTTTATGCAATATTTTTTGATTCTGATTCTTATTTTTTATATATCTTATAGTTTCTTTTTATACATTTATTATGCCTTGTGGACTTTCTCTGCTGCTCTTACCCTTGTACTGCCATAACAATGCAAATTTCCCACTTGTGGGACTAATAAAGGTTTATCTTATCATACCTTTTAAAACCAAAGAATCTTCAGACAACAGACAAGCAAAAGTCCTTCCGTGTCATCATGTTCAACTTCGTCTGCTACAGCTTCTCTGTTCATTTTTACCACTCAATACCTCCACTAACGCTGGTACTCCATTACATGCATGTTTAGTGGTGTAGCAGTGAAAAAGGTTCCCCTTAAACAGTTTCTCATTGTGCTACGCTCCGAACGTTGTTTAGGCTATTTAAACCGGTGTTACAGTATGAGAAAAATCCATATCATAACAAAAATGAAACGTTTTTCGGTATGAACAGGTATACCGCCCAGCACTACTCCCAGCACAGTCTCAAGAGCATGGAGGAGATTCCAGGAGACAGGCAGTGACTCTAGGAGAGCTGGACAGGGCCATCGAAGGTCCTTAACCCATTTGCAGGACCGGAACAGGATGAGTACTGCCAGAGCCCTACAAAGTGACCACTAGCAGGGCACTGGCGTGAATGTCCCTGACCAAACCATTAGAAACAGACTTCATGAGGGTTGCCTGAGGGCCCCATGTCCTCTAGTGGACCCTGTGCTCACTGCCCGGCACTGTGGAGCTCAACTGGCATTTGCCAGAGAACAACAGAATTGGCAGGTCTGGCACTGATTAGAGCAGGTTCACTCTGAGCTCATCTGACAGACGTGAAAGGGTCTGGAGAAGCCAGGGTGAACGTTATGCTGCTTGCAACATCGTTCAGCATGATTGGTTTGGTGGTGGGTCAGTGTTGGTCTGGGGAGGCATACCCATGGAGGGACGCACAGACCTGTACAGGAAAGACGACTGACTGCCATCAGGATGAAATCCTTAGACCCATTGTTAGACCCTTTGCAGGTGCAATGGCTCCTGGGTTCCTCCTGGTGCATTATAATGCCCGACCTCATGTGGCAAGAGTATGCAGGCAGTTCCTGGAGGATGAAGGAATTGATACCATTGACTGGCCTCCACGCTCGCCTGACCTAAATCCAATAGAACATGTTTAAGTCCATCCAATGCCGCCAGGTTGTACCTCAGACTGTCCAGGAGCTCAGTGATACCCTGGTCTGGATCTGGGAGGAGATACCCCAGGACACCATCCGTCTTCTCATAAGGAGCATGACGTTGTCAGGCATGCATACAAGCACACTGGGGCCATACAAACTATTAAGTATCATTTCGAGTTGCTGCAATGACATTTCAGCAAATTGGACTAGCTTGCCGCATCAGTTTTTCAGATTAGATTTCTTGGTGACTTCGAATTAAGCCCTCTGTAGGTTGATAATTTTCGTTTTCATTACCCTTTCCATATCAGTATGGATATCCAGCATGATTTTTTTTCTAGTTGAGATCTGATGTGTTTTCAATGTGTTCCTTTAATTTTTTTTTAGTAGTGTATATATGGGGCTTAGATTCAGTGTTGGGACAGTTGAAGCATGAGAAACACAGGTCACAAGAAGCAGATGTGGTCAAAAAGACAAGAGAAATAAAACCATGAGAGGGAGGCTTGATATGTGGTGAAAGGGGTGTGGCAGAGAGACTGAGTGAGAGTGAGACCTGATGAGACTTCCATATGTACAGTATGCTGTCTTCTTGCTGCCAACATGCTTTCCTACTTTCTCATTCTCCTCTGGTAAAATAGCTTGAAGGTTCCAGCAAAGAAAATATAACACAACTCAACTACTACAACAAGTACATAATGGCCAATGGCCAATGGCCAATTTTGTGCTTCATGGAAATTATCATAAACACAGTTGTGGAACCATCATAGTTTGGTTATGTGGAGGAACAAAAACAGCTTGTTAGGCATAAAGACAATTGGTCAGGATTAGGCTTAAAGACTTAGGTTTGGTTAAAAGAAACCAAACCAAATCTTCACAGACAGTTAAAAGAAAAGATGTGGTTTGGGTTCAAATAAGTGCTTACTTAAAGTTACAGGACAATTGTCGTCAGGTTATTTTGTTAATATTGTCAGATGACCAGCACATTGAACACTGGTCTTGAAAACTGGTCTCCTGTAGGAAGTAGGACCTAACCACTGGGTTTTGTGACCCAACCAACCACTGTCAACATACTCCTGATGTGGAGTTTCTCACTGTAGATGTCATGCCACTGTCAATGACAGTATATTTGACCTCTCTTCTTGGCAGAACTGGTTTTCTGGCATAGATTTGACTTTTAGGCACAGTTCACGCCTGTGTCCAAATTTCAACTATGTAACTGATGGTTTGAGCCTATGTTGAGGATTTCCAAGGTAGTCCTCCGTCTTCATTATTGTTAGTGGTGTTGAAGTAGTAAGGTTGAATGCCTTACCATTACTTGTACAAAGATTGAGTTGTTTGTGGTCAAAAAACTCAATCTTTGTCTCATCTGACCATAAAACAATGGCATTTTCTTTGTCTATTTGAACTATCAGCTGCACTCAAAGCAGATGTCCTCTCCACTGTCACCAAGTGCTGCTTAAGTGTTCTGCATATTTCTATATAGTTATATTGTTATATCATGTAAAGTCTTAAACCTTACATTGTGATATTACTTTTCTTGTGATTTGGTACTGTATAAATAAACTATTTGGAACTGAATAGAAATTTTAATGGCTTACAAATCATTGCATATTGTTAACCCAGTGTCTGTATCAGGATCCTGACTCTTTTGGTCTTAAATGTCACTATTATACAGTATAAAAGTAATCATTAAATACAAACAATGTGACATATCTCCTATCATGCATAATTAACCTTTAAACATTATTGCAAGGTGTGCCAAACAAACAAAAATATCTCAAGAACTATACCTCAGATTTGTCATATTTTGACATTTTGAGAGAGAGGAGAAGTAGCTGAAGAGTTTGATGTATTTATTCTTGGTATATAAAAGTTGTGTCATTAAAAGAGTAAAAACCGATACCGATAAATTCCGATATTACATTTTAATGCCGATATTGGCCGATAATATCGGACATCCCTAATTATATTACATTATTGGGTTATAATCCACTAACATGTTTCATGATGATGCATTAATGATACTTAATGCATCATAAACTGAGTGCATTTTTGCTTCTTCTTCACTAAATGTACATACTTGGCTAACCTGTGGGTTTGTTTGCTGTGTTTCTTGACTCATAAAATGTAAAACAATAATTATTCTCTGACTCATCTGACAGTGTAACTGAAGTTCATTAAGTTGCATATTTGATGAATATTAATAATGTCTATGAAAATGTTTACTAGGTTCTTTTTCCTAAAGCAAACATGTTCACACAGTCAACTGAGGAGTTTCTGATTTTGAATTAATCACAAAATAATGAATTCATACATGCAGTCCTTTTACAGTCTACTCTCTGGCTTTCTTCAGACTTGCTTTTAAATATCTGCACAATTACAAATTTTTGTATAAAGGACATCAGAGCAGATAGCTGTATGCTATAGAACTAAAAGGTTGTTCTTCAAGTACAGTCCTATAAACAGGTTCCTCGCTGCCATGCATTTGCCAGTTTAGCTTAATATTGCACTCTGATAAATATTTCATGTATGACTTAGGTTTGGAAGCCAAGCCAAGAAAGAAAAAGAAAACTAAGCATTTTTGGCAATTCTGAGGGAACACAATATTACTATGTAAAATAATAGCCACTTTATGACACTTAAGGCCAATGGTCTCATAAATACTTTTGAAAATGAACTGAGTTCGAGAAAGTCCATGTGCAGCTTCTTTAGTCTAGAAAATAAATAACTAGCAGGATTTTGATTTGCTGTATTAAAACTGTTTGAATTCAGTAACTCAAAAATGACCCCAGAGATCACTCTCAGTTGTCTTTGGGAAACTTGAGTGTTGGAGTGATAATGAGATACCACTTCAAAAATAACACTGTTGGGTTTTACTACAGCTCTGTATCTCTGGATTAAGATCTGCAACACCAGACCTCCAGGTTATGCAGTAGTCCTACAAACCTCTATCTCCAGGTCACAATCTAGTTTTATTGCATCTGTCATAATCCAGTGCAACCACCCCATTGAAGTTCTAGTTACAGCCTTTTCCCTCCAGGTCATTAACCAGTCCTACAACTCAAATACATGTTGCCAATACTTGTCAGAATGAATAACTGTTAATATCTTAAAAGTTCACAATCAATTTTACAGATACAAGAAATGGGATTAACTACGACTGCTAATTCCCCCCATGATTTTTATTGGCTTTGTAAGGGGCTGCACTGGTGTAATGAATAACCATGATGAGGTCTGGGTGGAGAGTGGAGGTAGGGTTTAAAGGGAATGACATCTTCTGAGTTTCGACATTGACTCTCCTTTATTTGCCTCCTTTTTAATTTGTAATTAAAATGTATTGTTGCTACCACCACTACAAAGAAAGAAACTAAGTTCATACTGCAATGTCTGAGTTTCAAATATTAAATAAATGCATTAAGGCAGGATTAATAATGTAAAAATAACAGTCACATACAAACTCAGAAAACTCAGCAATCTCCAACTTAAACACCAGCTTCTCCCATGATTCCTTACTGTGGCTGTGCCAGTGACTGTCTGACATCCAGAGTCTGACCCACTCTGCTCGCTATGGCTCTGCGAGGTCTGGTACATGTTGAGTGGATGCTCACTGACGGAGGCCTGGACCCCAGTGTAGTCCTGTGGTGCCGCTGGGTGCTGGTGTGGATGTGGGTGGGAATGTGGATGTGAATGCGGGTGTGAAGCTGTGAACTCAGTTGGAATGCTGTTCTGAGAAGGGGGTGCAAACTGGGCTGATGGGTAAGCCTGGGCCATGGATGGGTCTGGGGGTGCCGGTGTGTCCTGGTTACCCTGTATGGACAAAGAGACGCACATTTTATTTGTTTTATTTTGGACCATTTGAACATTTCATCATTCTAGATGTTTTTGCCTAGTTACTGAAAGGATTCTAGGCACAGCATTGTTAGTTATTCCGCCACTTTTCTCTAGCCTAAAACAGCACTGAAGCTTTTGAATGGATCTGTTTGAATGACGTGTCACTGTCTCTTAAAATCTAATGACAGGATTTATGTGAAGTTTGCTGTGGATCCTGTTGAATTTTGACTTTGTGTGACAAGTAAGGGCGTGCGATATATATCATTTCAATAATATCAAAATTCTTATTTTGATGATGAGGCAGCAGGCATTATCGAGTATTTACCCCACTAAGCAATAAACAGTTTTTAACTGATTACACAGTGCTACTCAAGTTTTACTAGTGCCTCCCTGCTCCAAGTTCATTTAGCAGCATTCTATTCAGCGATAGAAGTTAACCCACTGCTGAGCTACGTCGGAAGAAACAGAGCCAGGCGAACAAGCTAAAAGATTTGCAGTCCTCGTCGTCCTAGAGCTTGTGGTAAGATGTGTGTCTTCATCTCTCCCCTGGAGATGATTTGGTTTAAGAGGGAGGACGTCAGACAAACCAGTCCAATCTGTCCTTTATGTGGAAAAGTGGTTGCAGTGAAAGACGCCGCCACAACAAACCTGTTTCACTATCTACGGACCAACCAACGAACTCAGTACGAGGAATATGAAAAACTTCAGGGGTCTGGCAAATCCCTGGTAGCGGTGACAGCAAAAAAAAAAACAAAAAAACAAAACAATCACAACAACAATCTTTGGTGGAGTCGTTTGTCAAAAAGAAGTTTACCAAAAGAAAAGACATAACCAAAGTGGTCACAAATTACAGTGGAACCTTGGACTGCGAGCAGAATTCCTTTCCGCAAACGTGCTTGTAATCCAAAACAAAGTATATCAAAGCAAATTTCCCCATAAGAAATAATGGAAACTCTTTGTTTCACAACCCAAAAATAGTAAAACCAGTCACACCAGCATTTCCTTTCTGGACTGAAACAAAATCTTTCTGTACTTTGGCTGCAGTTATTGTGCAAATGTAAATATGCAGACATGCGCAGCACACGAGGACAGCGTACAATATAATCTACTATTCTGACTTATCCTGACTAATCATGAATAATTAATGAAGTTACCGATGTTGGACTACTGGAACCATGTCCTGTGGTCTGATGAGACCAAGATGAATTTATTTGGTTCAGATGGTGTCAAGCGTGTGGCGGCAACCAGGTGAGGAGTACAAAGACAAGTGTGTCTTGCCTTCAGTCAATCATGGTGGTGGGAGTGTCATGGTTTGGGGCTGCACGAGTGCTGCCGGCACTTGGGGGCTTCAGTTCATTGAGGGAACCATGAATGCCAACATGTACTGTGAAATACTGAAGCAGAGCATGATCCCCTCCCTTC
>JAUBNQ010000027.1:422324-432412 GCA_032353495.1 Ctenopoma kingsleyae | reverse complement strand
GAGTTATTTTGAGGGGACAGCAAATTTACACTGTTATACAAGCTGTAGACTGACTACATTGTGTCAAAGTGTCATATTGTCAGTGTTGTTCCATGAAAAGATATAATAAAATATTAACAAAAATGTGAGGGGTGTACTCACTTTTGTGACATACTATACATACAATACTACTCATATTGTAAAACCTAGCTCCTTCATCAAGTTAAAATGTATTGAAATTTCTTGCTTGTCTTGCAAAACACTCGCAGACCAAGTTACTTTCAATCCAAGGTTCCACTGTGTATCGCTAAAGATATGGTTCCAGTAAGTGGTTGAGAAGGATGGTTTTAAAAAATAACAGGTGTTTTCATGTGAGTTTTGAATAAATTCAACAAGATCTGTTTTTCCAAAAGCATTATTAATGTATTTTTTTGGGCTGTTTCCTTGGGAATATTTAGCAACAGTAAATATCCTATTATAGAGAGAACAGATCGAACAAAAGGTTTCACAATTTTATGGGTTATTAAAATGTCATCAAATTATCGTTATCAGGAAAATGGCAAAAAATATCGTGACATAATATTTTGTCAATATCAAACACCCTTAGTGACAAGTTGCTGTTTTTGATTAACCTGTCCAGGGTAAACTATGTACAGATAGACTATTACTGAATTTGACCAGTCTCATATTATGATCTCCATACTACTGTAGGTAGAAATTAGGTCTGCATTACAGAGTGGCCTGATTTCACCAGGTATCAAATCAAATGTATTTATATAACACTTTAAAAACAACATCCTGTTGACCAAAGATCTTCACATACAAATAAATGAATAAAATCCATCCATCCATTATCTTAACCGCATGTCCTCTTAAGCGTTATGGGGCAGGCATTGGGCGAGAGGCAGGGCACACCCTGGACAGGTCACCAGTCTGTCATGTAAAGAGACAGACAACCATTCACGCCTATGGGCAATTTAAAGTCACCAATTAACCTAACATGCATGTTATTTTGGACGGTGGGAGGAACCTGTAGATAACCCACGCAGGCACGTTGTGAACATGCAAAGTCAACACACACAGGCACCTGGCCGACCCATGGATTCAAACATGGGGCCTTCTTGCTGTGAGGTGAGAGCAACACCACTGTGCCCAAGTAAAATAATTAAAAATGAAATAAAATGAAATACGATTGATCACAAGGAATTAAAACAAAATAAAACACAGAAGACATTAAACCATGACTAAAAGGAAGTATCCGACTCTGCTATGCATTAAAAACCACGGAAAAATAAGACAAATAAGTTTAAGCAATGATTTAAAAGCTGTCAGAGGCTGCTCTAACAGTCAGGGATAAATTATTCCACAATTTTGGGGCTGACACAGCAAAATCACAATCACCCCAGCACAGTGGTGGAGCTACAAAAATTTCACATGGCGGGGCAAAGGAGTGGCAAGAGGTCTAGGCAGGGTGGCAATGCAGGGCCACAGCTAAGTTTTCAGTTCAGGGACCTAAGATTATATTTACAATTACATATTTTGGTGAATTAATATTTAATGTGAAGGCTATAAGAGGCTTTTGGACAAACAAGCAATTCGTTTTTACGAGTATGATTTTAAGGACATATAAGTTGGGAGGGCAGCTGGAGGGGCCAGTTGCCCCACCTTCCCCCCTGTAGATCCACCCCTGGCCCAGCACTTGTATTTGGCCCTTGGAACCTGGACTTTACAATCTGAATTGCTGGCTTGTACCCTGGTAAAGTTCACTGAGGTAGGTGGTGCCAGTCCATTTAAAGCAAAAATCAACAGCTTAAAATCAATTCAAAAGGAAACTGGAAGCCAATGAAGAGACAGAACCAGGGTTATAGAGTCAGATTTTTTTGTAATTGTCAAGAGACTAGCAGAATCATTTTAAACCATCTGAAGGTGAGAGAGGGAAGACTTGTTAACACCGTACAAAGCATTAGAGTAGTTGTGTGGAACCGATAAAAGCATGAATTGCTATTGAAAAATTATTAAAAGAATTTCAGAATTGGATTCTTAAGATAAGATGGACAATATCATGTTTGACAGGTCTTCTGGATTCATGTAAGAACAGAGATTGTGCAGAGAATAAAATCCAGTGTTTTTAAAGCGGCTATAAAACTCTTGTATTCTTAACAGAGTAATTGCACACCTACGACCAGCAAGGATAGGAGATTTATTTATCACTGAGGGAACTGTAACACTAAAGAAAACAGGCAAGTGATCAGAAAAAAATCACACATTTCAATGATAAAAATGAATAGCCCATAGGAGATCACAGGGTCCAACATATGACCATTCTCATGCGCAGGGCCATGCACCAACTCGATCAAAATAAGAGTCAAACGCGTTTAAAAAGTCTTTGGCCAAAAGGTAATTTAGGCAAGATACCCTGGGATTAAAACTTTGTCAAATCTTGGCAAAATACAACCCAAAAGGTCTGATAAGTCCTAGTTAAATTTTGGAGGACCACTGAGCACAACAGTGGAGAGGGAAGCTCTACCACAAACAGCTGCAGCTCAAAGCTAGAATAAATTTCCACTCAAAGCTGCCAAGACTTAAAACTGTTTTTAAAGATAGATGCCAGGCCGCCTCCTCTCCCACGTGGAGAGCTGAAGAAAGAGCAATCAGGAGGGAGAAGTATGAAAGTAAGAAAATACATAGTTGTCACCTTCCTTTAGTCAGGACAGTTACCAATATAAAATCCAATTCCTGCAGCCAAGAAGTCATTCAATGCAAAAGTCTTATTATCCAGTGATCTGGCATTAATCAAACCCACCCAGATCGCTGATGTGGGGTTCAGTGGATGAGACACACATCTGAGCAATCAGAGATTGGGCCAGTTTACACTTCTCCTTGGGTATTGTGGAAACTAGCAACAAAAACAAGACTCCGGGCAACCCGAACTGGCAGGCTGGAGCCAAACATAAGTGAAGTCCAGCCAGTGACACACAGCAGAATGGCAACAAATCCAATCAGGATTATCTCCGCTGAAGCAGACCTTCAAAGAGCCTCGAGTCTTCTAGCCACTCCGTCCATTTTTTATTCGTTTTCAATGTGGTTTTCTTTAAGGGACAGCATAGTAAGATTGACAGACTCATGTCGGTTTCTCCATTAGTGGTGGTGGAAAGCCTCTGACTGCTCCCAGTTTTCATTGTGCCACTTTTCCACAGAAATACGAATGCTGACAACGGCTGTGCGATTGTATACAAGTAGACCTGATACAGTCCTGGTGACAGACTGAAGAAACAGCTAGAAACAAACACAAGATAGTCTTATGGCAGGCCACAAACAACTGTGCCATCTAATGAGAGTATAAAAGACATTTTTATAGTTTGACCACATTCTTTAGAAAAATCTTGCACTGTCCATCCAAAAGCTACAAATGATCTCTTCCCTTGCAAAGGAAAGATAAACAGAGCTCAATATCTGTGAAAATTCTCAGTCATCCAGGTCATGGTTATCCCAAAAAAGGTTTTTCAGTGGCAGCTGGAGTAGTTTTCGTTCCTTGACAACATTTTGCCTTCCATTCCAGAGGGCTTTCTCAAACTTGAGACTTGAGAAGCTCATTGAGCAGCATCACTCCCCTTCACCTAGAACTCATCATGCTTGTCGATGACTCTACTAGACACCTAGAGTTCCTCTACCCCTGACAAAGAAAGTGTGTGAGGAACTAAAAATAATGGATAACATGTCATGTCATCATATCAAAAGCTGAAAACTCTGATATGGCTGTTATTCCAAAACCAATGAAAGAAAAAACATCATGCCAGCTGTAGACCAAAGACTTGATGATGTGATGTGTGATGCAAAAGTTTTTATAGACCTGGATGCTTGATTTGGATTCTCCAATCTCATTAACCCTACCCCTAATAACCTTCATCAATCCTTTCAAATCACCAATCCTCAAAAAAACACATGGGCTAAAGGAAAGAATTTACACATTGATACTCATGTACATATGATAAATGAATCTAGGGCCGTAATCCCATATATTTTATTATTATACTATGAGAATTAGAAGTACAGTTTCAGTTGACTGTAGCTGTGAGCTGCAAAAAATAGAGAAAACATTTCAGGAAAGAAAGTGACTATGCCCCCAAAAAATTTAGAGTGTGGTGTGGAGTATGTGTATGTGAGAGTGGTTACTCCTGTGGGACATTTATATCTCAGCCATTAGAGAGAGAGAGAGAGGTGCAGCCATATGTAGGAAAAAGAAACAGAGAAAGAGACATAGCGAGAGAGGGAGGCAGACAGTGAGTCTTGGCTAAATGCTCTGCTGTGTAATGAGAACCACATTTAGAAGGCTGAAATATGCTTTACGTGGCAAAGCTCTGCACACACACCCACGTACACACACACACACACACACACACACACACAAGTTTGCAGTGGGTGCACAGAGAGAAGGGATTTCACTCCTTCATCAGAATAAAAATGACACTGTATATTTCTCTCTATTTCTTAAAAAAGACAATTGTTTGCCATGTTTGAATTGTAAATGACTTTGCCCCTCCTCCAGTGACTGACTACCAAACTTCCCTCTGAGAGCACCATAAAAACCATTGACAACTAAAATATTGACCTGACTTGCATGAAAAAGTCTTTTGTCTCACTGTCTTTGTTTAGTCAGCATTCTCTCACATGGAACTGAAATGGAAAGAAATGCATGACACAACGAGTTTACTGTCTCTCAGGACCTTTCAGAGGAAAATTGTAGTAAATTTGGACTTCATTCTCATAACTCTGGTGATCAAGTTTATTAGCACTGATAACCAAGGTGATTACTGAGATGTTGGAATCCAGCAACATCACTAAATATTGATTGAACTGGGCAAGAAATGCCAGCATTCAGGTTAACAGAAACCGCAAACTGTGATGGAAATGTTTTTTCACATCTGATCATCTAATCACTTGTGTTCCCTTCTCTATCTGACTTATTTTTAGTATTGTCACCCACAGACGATGGCAATGTAAAACCTGAGGTTTAGTCTTTGAGAAATATTCACCTGGTACTTTTGTTGCTATGCACTTGATTTCCGAGAGTGAAATGAGGCAAAGCTAAGCATGCAGCAGACTGCTTAACTTTACTTAGCATCAAACAACAACTTTAAAAAATCCTAAATATAAAAACTGAATATGCTGTGTGATTGTAGAGAGCTGAAACACACACATCTCCCAGTGTCAGATAATGATGTTTCCTATGTTGCCCAATACTGACACAAGTTACCATCTAACAGTACCCTTCAGCATCACTATTCATGACAACAATCATCAGTTAGAGTTGTGGAAACATCAAGGTTTGGTTGTGTTTAGGCACAAAAACAACTGGGTTAGTGTTAGGCACATAAAATCCAATGTTTTGTTAAGTAAAAAGATAAAATAAGTAGTTCCTGACTCAAACTTCTTTTTCCTCTAGGGAAGTTCTGCATGTTGTTGATCCATCCAGCTACCCTGTGCTCCCTACGCTGACTTTTGATTTAACATACCATGTCATTGTTCCAAGTGTCAAATATTGACATGCCTGTGTTTGACATCCCCCGGTGTCTGTTAATGACACAAAAGAGTACCTTCAGCAATGTCATGACACACCAAAAAACCGGACAAAGTGGCATAGTCTGACACACTGGGCTTTAGATTGGGCTGGAGCTATTTCTTAGCACATACTAGCAATGCACAGTAACTGATCAGAAAATCCTGCAGTCTTGACTTCTTTAGCTTTCAAGGTTTTGCACCAATCTGCCTGTGCATAAACCAAATCAATTGCAAATGCAGATGTGTTTTGTAGGAAACGTAATTGCAACCAGATTATGTTTTCTATTAACATAATGAGGATATGATGTTAATGGAGAAAAACTGTTATGGTAACGGTAACTAACCTTTAAACAAAACCACAATCACTAGCTTCAACCAAATTGCATTGATTGCCTAAGTCTAAAATCACATTGGACTTGGATCAAATTCAGGTCTGTGGTATCAGAGTCCTACTCCCTGCCACTATCCACCCCAACCACCTCCTCCTTGTGGCCTGCAATAATAAATATTGCAATTCATTATTCAAATAAACTAAATGTTACATTGGAAGATAAAGTATTGCAATAGATGGATAGTGTTGGAAGAAAAAGTTCCAAGCACATAACCCCCAGCACAGTTGCAGCCACAGCTGTTAAACAAAAGAGAGATAATGTGTTAACTGGTGAGCGTTAGTGGTTTTCTTTGGTGCATTTCTTTATTTAAGTGAAAAAAATGCATTTCTTGTATCTAGATTTTTGCTGCTTGCTATTTTTATATTTTGTCTGATTATAGTATCAGTATTACACGGCAACACAGCACTAGGGAAGGACCGGGACGCCACAGGTGACAATTGCCAACTGCTCTAACCACTGCACCACTGTCCCGCCATACCATGCATTCAAAGCACATACAGTAATAATCTTAACCTCAAAAATCAACTGATGGAAAACCTTTAAACAATCATCAAAATTATAAATGTACATATTCAACTGGCAAGCTATCGTGATTAATCCTGTCAACAAACACAAATTAGGTGCTAGTTCTGGGCTGGTGCTAATGCTGGTTCAGAGTTGATTTTACTTTCAAGACTTGAACTATGAACTGGTTTACTTCTCCACAGAATACAGAATCACACTCAACAAACTGGTTCTTTGTTGAAATGCAAAGAACTGATTCAAAATGAACCACTAACTCTGGACAAGGTCGGTGAAAAAGGGGTATCTGACTCAAATGTATGTTAATACGTGACGGGTACAAGCTGGGGTTATCGTAAAATAAGCTATTTGTCATGATCAGGGGAGCTCTGCTGTCAGATTAGGAAGAGACTGGGGGTCATAGTAAACAGGATACTGAAGATTGGTAGGAAAGAACGTGCTGTTTTTCGTGGGAGACGATCTCAATCTAGTATGAGGCAAATCAAATCCTGGCAGTTATTTGTAGGCTTATTGCAGTAATTTGTCTCAGTTTTGTGTCAAAGTCTGTTTCCCTGGTGAATATTTTTCCTGTGGCACTGCGGGTGAGGGTTGAGGTTAAGTTCAGGTTAAGGTTAGAGAAGAAAAATTGACAAAGAAACCAGCCTGAAGCTTTAACTGAACTTTTGGGAGGTGTCTGCATTTTACAGTGGAATCCTCACAGCCAACATGAACAGCAGAAATGATATTCAACATACATACAACATCTGAGTACTGTGTCATAACAGAGTGGACAGAACTGAATGAATGGTACAATTCCTCCTGTTCACTACTGTACAAACACAACAAACCTTTTTATGCTCACAGGGTTTAATTTCAACACTCTTCTCTCTCTCTGTCTCTCTCTCCCTAATGCGTAAATTCATCAACTGCTGCTGTCTTCCACTACGGCTGAAAATGAAATAATGAGCCAGGAAAAAAGGGATGCACACAGAATGCACACACACACACACACACACACACACACACACACACACACACACACACACACTAACACCCACCTAAACCGAGCATGCAGCGTTGCAAACCCACATGTACTGCATTAATATACAGTAAACACACACACACACACACACAGATATACACACACTACCCACAAAAGAAGCAAGCGGCATGCAGCCTTCTGCAGTCACAGCAAAACAGTGTGAAGCAAAAGCGTGAGTGTAGAAGTAACAATGAGGAGAGAGAGAGAGAGAGATGGAGGAGAAACAGAGTGTGTTCTCACAAGTACCTGCTCTACCATTTCGCCTCTGCCTTCCTCCATGCACATCCAGCTGCGCTATAAAGTCCAGCCTGCTAGTGTCTGCCTACAGCTAGCATAAATTATGGATGGCTTTGTGTGTGCATGTGTGTGTGTGTAGTGGGGGAATGAGCAGAAAGAGGAGGAGGAGGAGGAAGAGGTGGAGGAGGAGGTGCCATTCTGAATGAAAGCAGCATTCCCCAAAATGTTTTCACCACTCTCCGTCCTCTCTCACAATTCTCCATTTCCCCCTATTTGTGCTGTTCGTCCATTTTTCTTCATATTTATCATGTGCACTATTAAACTGTATGTCCAAAAATATATGGACACTCATGCTCAGATAATTTTTCCACATTTATGGGATGTGTTTTGTGGGATGGGATGTGGGATCAGTTTTGGAATTTCCCAAGTCTGACATTTATGTCCCTCAGTGTTTGAATGCAGCACACTTTTCTCTATAAAGACTGGCTTTTTACCCAACTTTCTATAAAATATATAAAAAAAATACATATAGAGGTGAGACAACATGACATGTGAACAATATAGTTTCTAGCCCAGTGTGAAGGTAGTGAGTTCAGAAAATGATACCCCTCACACATGTTTAGTCTATTTAATTTCATTGATAACATCATCCATCCAACAATTATCTCAACCGCTTTTCTTCCTAAGGGTGGTGAAGGTGCTGGAGCTAATCCCAGCTGTCACTGAATCAGAGGCAGGGTACACCCTGGACAGATCTCCAGTCTATTACAGGGCTGACATATAGAAACAGACAACCATTCACACCTATGGGCAATTTAAAGTCACCAATTACCCTAAGCCTAACTACATGTCTTTGGGCTGTGGGAGGAAGCTGGAGTAGCCAGAGAAAACCCACACAGACACGAGGAAAGCATAACTGAACACTAGTTGAAGAGCATATGGGAGAGGGAGGCATCACAAAACAACAATGCTCAGTGGCTAGTGGATATAAGAGCAGCCCACATCAACCTCCCTGAACAGGACCCAGTAATCATTACAATAGCAAAAATCCAAGAAAGAGTCTTAAGCATGAAGAGCTGGACAGCACCAGGCCCTGATGCACATTTACTGGCTAAAGAAGCTAAGTGCACTCCATGAGAATGGCACAAATGAACCAGCTGCTAATGGGCCTGACCCACCTTGAATGGTTAACCAAAGGCCAGATAGTCCTGATCTTGAAGGACCCCCTAGAAGAGACCAGTCCCATCAAACCCAATAATCTGTCTCTGCACAACATGGAAGCTTCATGTAAGTCATCCTAATGGCTAAGATGAACAGGCGCTTAGCTCAACGCATACCCAGAGAGGAACTGGTGGAAACACCAGAAGAGTAAAACAAATACTGGTGGATAGAACAGTCACTTGAGACTGCAAGACGGGACAAAACACCCTGTGCATCACCTGGACTGACTACAAGATTGCTTATGACTTGACACATGAACAGGACTTGATTATATTTCTTCAAGAAGTCAATGGGGCCTTAGAGGCCAAGTTCAAATGAATTACTCAAGTCCCCAATAAATGTGAGATTTATCAAGGAGATGCTCTGGTCCCAAGGTCAAAATAGGATCCACCTTCAAAGGTAATTGAGAATGACCAAGCTAAGAGTCTGTGGGACCTCCAGATACAGTCTGACAAACTGGTAATGGCTTAAAAACAGGACATAGTAGTGGTGAACAAGAGGAAGAAGGTCACAGTGATAGATGTAGCAATCCCAAGTGATGGCAGCATCAGGAAGAAGGAGCATGAGAAGCTTGAGGAATACCAGAGGCTGAGAAAAGAACTAGAAAAAATGTGGAAAGTGAAGGTAACGGTCACTTCGTAATCAGATGTGTGTGTGTATGATTCTTTGTATTGATCTAATATTTTACTGAGCTCCAATATCTTGGCCTTACTACACTGTCCAAGTAGATAGGTTCCAAAAGATTATGGAATGCCCCAACCTGAAAAGCACTGGCTGTTGAAGCAGCAGATTAATGCTGATGGATTATGAATTATACTTATGTACAGTATAAGCTGCCAGCTATCAATACAACACACTATTTATAGCAAGCAGCCCTTAATGTCTCATTTTTGCATGTCCTTATTAAAGGTGTCAGGTGTGTACGGTTTTGCCAGTTCTCTGATGATAGAGAGGATATTCACATCTGACACCACAGACACAATCTCAAACTATTTCCCCTATATACAACCATCAGTTATCATGTGACCAAGTTATAACCACAGTCATCTGTTGGCCGATGATTGTTGACAATATCTGTGGAGATTCTCAGTCATCCAGGTCATGGTTATCTCAAAAAAGGTTTTTCAATGGCAACTGGACTTGTTTTAGTTCCTTGA
>JAUBNQ010000027.1:317205-327441 GCA_032353495.1 Ctenopoma kingsleyae | reverse complement strand
GACTGGAAGAACTCCTACAGTAAACTAATTCCGCTTTGCACAAGGTGCAAACAACCTTAGTCTTGTCGAGGTTTCCACTGGGAAGCTTCTTAAAAATAAATTTTCCCTGAAGCAAACCCAGCGGCTTCATAGCTGCATCCATGTTACCACGTCACGTTTGATGTGGTAATTTCACAGTAGGCATACACACAGTTTCGAAGACTCGTTCTCGCCCCCTACAGTGCAATTCGGCTAGGTATAAATCCACGCTAAAATATCAAGGTGAAAGTCATCATAGCTTGCGTAGTATAGACCCAGCTCCCAACCCAACTTTGTAAATAGATTAACGGCGATATTTTCTTTATCGCCCGATAAGAGTCTCACGTTAACGCAGCACGTTAACGCCAATAACGGCCCACCACTAATAAGAAGCTTTTTAAACTTGGTTAAAGCTGTAGAGTCACATATACACAGTCAGAAGCACAAAGCTTCTGAACAGACACCTGCCATTTCTCAGTTCTGTTCTGTCTCAACAGTTTCATAGACTTCAGCTCCATCTCCGAACCCAGCAGCAACCTCAACATCAGTTACAGTAACAGACCTCAGGACTACCTTTGGGTCCACCGCAACCCTTCAGGCAGAGGTATGGTGCCTACACAGCGTAACAAGGCGATTCCTGTACCCAGGAAGTCGTTCCCACTCTGGCTCAGGTGGTCACAATAACATACCTGAAAGCCAGGGAGAAGGACAACCCACAGGTGATCACCAATTACCAACTTGAGGATTCCACAGGGTTTATAAACCTGCTACTCCTACCAGTCAGTCAGACTTGAGAAAACCTCTGGAATGGAAGGGTGAAACATAGTCAAGGAACTAAAACAAGTCCAGTTGCTATTGGGAAAAAAACCTTTTTTGAGACATACCCTGTAATGCCTGCAAAGACTAAAGAACTCAGATCTATGCCATAATTGTGGAAGTTGTAGCACAATTCACTTACATATTCAGTTTATTTATTTTTTTTATATTCAATTTTTATTTGTAAGGTGGTCATATGCTCTTTGCCATTTTGTGAATGTAGGATCTTAAATTTGATCAAAGTGGCCTTAAAAATGTCTTGAAAAGTCTTAAATTTGGTTTCCTTAAATGTGATACCCTGTTTGTAGAAGACAAGGTTTCCAGAGCATTGTGGGCACTTACATCAAACAACAACAGTGACAGAACATCAAAAATTTACATCTTGAATCCCTGTCTAGTATTCTTATATGCTCTTATCTGCACACCACAGAGTCTGAATACTTTTTAATTGAGCTAATGTACACAATTAGAGTCATGACAACTAAAGCACAGACACAGCTACAGTCACAATCAGCCTCAGCAGTGTCGCCGTTAACTAACAGTATCATGTATTAATTTTGTATTAATATAAAGTCAAATAATTTTTTCCTATAATTTTAAAAAGATTTATTTTCATCTCATTTCAGATCGTTTGATCTGTTTCATTATCATTATCAAGCATTTAGTATTTATGTTCATTAGTTTTATTCATATATTCATATTCATAAAGTTATTAATGAACACTGAACAATCATGTGATTTTCCTTTAAGTTGCAGAGTATCAGTATGAAAATGTACCCCAAAGTATTGGTAAGATATCGAAAGGAAAAATGTTGGTATCGCCAATCCCTTGTTGAACTCACTCACACAGTGACCACAGGCAGTGGTGGTTTACTGCATAACACAGGTTAATCTTAGAACCAGCTTTACATCATGGATCAGAGGTAACGCAAATGTTTTGCAAATAAAAGTTGCCATAATTTTTGTTATACTATTTTTTAATCATCTTAGTTGTTACAATTTAGTGGTTCATAAAAAATTGTCAACAAGTAATTATTAATTAATTATTATCAACATTTTCACTGACAAAATGAACACTGCTTTGGGCAGCTTTACCTCTTTTGTGCTGCCTAAATACTTAGGTATTTAGCCTCCAGTACTGTATATTTTAATATACAGACTCCCTGTTTTATTCAGACTCACAATATAATTTGAAATTATGAAACATCTAATGATGAATTATCAGTAGGCGATTAACCAGGCAAAATGCACTCATTTCTCCAAGTTAATTGCTCAAAACTGTCATAACCATAGGATTTTATTTCAAACAATCAATTAGGTCATCAGTCCCCCCATCAAGTCAACACCTATCTCAAGCTTCATCTGAGATAAATGAGCAATTTCCCCATTACTTTATTAGAAAAATAAATATCAAGCTTCAAATCTCGCCTCAGCTAAGAACCCTTTACATTATTCCAGAATTCTCAGGCACTGTCTCTCACTTCAATTTGAATAATATACTATTTCATCTGAATTTAACCACATGTACATGTGCCTGATAGATTGTTACTAGCTTTTCAATAAAGTCTTTCTTTTTGTAAGTTTCCAAATTCTTTCAATTGTAAACTGTTCACTCTGAGCAGGATCGTTTCCATTTCATTTGTAACATGTCTTAGTAAGTCCACTCTTGAAAAAACACTGGACCCCATGGTTTTAAATCATTTCAGACCAAGTGCAATTCTCACATAAGCAACAATAATTACAGTAACTCTGTGACTTAAAACTTGCACTTGAAGCTACACAAGCGGATTATAGTATATGCATGGTTTATTATCAAGTTTTGCAGTAAGGCAATAGAAATCTTGAGGATTGAACTGGTTGTGTGTGGTAGTGTGATGGCCACAACTACAGCTATTTTCGTGTATATGCTGTTTGTTACTTTTCTCATTTTTTGGTAAATAAAACCAGTTTTCTTAAAAATCTAGCTGTGGCTCTTCTTGCCTTCCAGCTCAGTCACTCACGGGTAGCAAGAAGGTTTCAGCTTTCAGTGTCACTTTTTCAAACATGCAATATGCATATTTTTTCCCTTTTAATGTCAATTTGTTTTGCTGTATCCCAAAAAATGCTATTCAGGAAGGTGAATTGTCTTCAAGAATGTAAATCAAGTCCAGTTGCTACTGAACAGCATTTTTTGGTATAACAAAAAAAAAAAAAAAAACGTTGTTGCTGTGTGGTATTGAGCATCTTAGAGTTACAATTTTTTGGTTAGGAGGAACATATTATTTCATATTTGCATTAGCATTATTTTAGTTTACTAATTACTCTCCATCCATCCATACATTATGTTAATTGTTTTTCCAGGAAAGGGTTGCAGGGGTTTTGGAGCCAATTCCAGTGGTCATCAGACGAGAGGCTGGGTACACCCTGGACAGGTCACCATTCTATCACAGGGCTGACATATAGGGACGTTCACACTTATGAACAATTTAGAATCACCAGTTAACCTACTGTAACTGCATGCTGGCACCCCAGCCAGTATATATAAACCTGGTCCTTCCACCTATGGTTGTGGCCAATACCTCAACATCTCCTTTCATTGCACCCCAGCCCTCAACTTCCACCACAGCATCAATGTACGTATAAAACAGAAGCAGATCCTGATATTGTGCCACAAACACACAGGTCTTTACCCAAAAGGACAGCATGTTTGCAACCTCCGCTGTCAGCGAAATGATTTGGCATGTCAGTCCTTGACCCTACAGAGAAATGAGATAATACTGAATATTTCAACATGATGTGTAAGGTAAAAAGTTATACAAGATGCTGTTGTCATAAAAAAAATAAAAAATAATGTGTTTATTAGAAAAATACCCCAAAGGCCAAATAAACAAACAGCAAAAAAACAAAGTCCAGATTCAATCTAAGAGTGTAATCTATTTGCTTCTCATTTCCCTATTATCCTGAAGGAAATACTTGTTCATTTCTTTATGGCTACGGACAATTAAAAATAAATGAAATCGGGTGGTAGCTGTGTGTAGAGGGGATTGCAATAAGATGCCATGGCATGAATAATAACACTAAAGCTGGAAGTTTATTTTTAGACTCAAAATGTACCCACAGTTTAATGAGTTATGCTGCATGGCATCAAAGCCAACAAGGGCTGCACTTAGTGCTGCTCTAAATGTTTGTTTTTCTTAGGTTTATGGATGGTTATTGGGAAAAGATTAAAAATAAATAAGTAAATAATTTTGCTTAACCTGGCAATATAATAAAAAAGGAGACTCAAAATCCCATGAGGCAAGAAGACAGCAAAGAGGAAAGCTCTCAGACTCATTAAGTGTGGATATGAGCTAGCTCTAGTCAATCTACAAGATTTATAATGAGGCTCCCGGTTCACTGCTATTCTCAAGTCTCTTGTCAAGTCAGTAATGAGATCAAAACATGTTCATCATACAGATGCTTCAAACATACCGCTTAAGTCAAACCATTCAGTTGTGAGTGTCTGTGAGCTACATGGTCTGCAATGTGAATAAACTATATGTCCAGTCTTAAACATAATGAATGCTGCTGAGTGACTGGGTTAGTGTTTTTGAGCATAAGCAGTCCTTGACTGTACAGCATGATATGATTAATACAAGATTAGGTCATCTTCATGTTAAAAAAAATGCAAATACATGTTATAATGTCTCTTTATACAGCTTCTCAGCGCTTGACACTGAAAAGAATCATTTGAACTCCAGACCCAGCTGAAACACAGACTGTAAACAGCACCGACCTCAGCACCACCAAAAAATGTGGCTGCATATCATGGCCTCATCATGGTTTGTCTGGCCTGTAACTGTTTTATGATTCTATCGTCTGCAAAAGTACTTATGCTGGCCACTCTGGGACAAACACTAGCCACAGAGCTAGTATTAGTCATCCTTGCTAGTGTTAGCGACTGATGCTGGTTCGGGTGTGGAGGTCCGTGTTTCCCCAGAGTGGCTAGTGCTGGCTAGTGATATAACACATAAGATGGTCTCATTCCTCAGATGTGTTGATATTCAGTACAAACAAACTTTACATTGGTTTTCCTATTAACCTGCTCTGTGATATTTTTAGTTTAGGTTCTTAAGGACCTCTGGCTTCAACGTGCAGTTTAGGGTGGTAACCTCCCCTCTTAACTTTTGTGTTTTTATTATGTGTCATGTCTGTGTGTTGCAATAGCAAGATGTGGCATGTGAGCTTGTTTAAGTGGATGTCTTCAGTGCAATACCCAAAGTATGTGACCATCATGATGCATGTCATATACATCTATTCGAAATACTGCATAGCCACACTTTCAAACAAATAAAAACAATGCATGCAAATAAATCTGAATTAGTTATGTCAAGATATTTCTGTATGTGAATATGGATAATCAATTATAACTGTGTGGAAGATTATGTGGACATACTTGAGTGTGTTCTTACAAATGTCCCTTCATGTAGGACTTACCCTCAGCTTCTCTTGCTCGCCACTCATTAGTTGGCCTGAAATCTATAAGAGAAGAAACAATTAGCTGTAGTCTCCAAAGTGACCACAATCCTTAACAGCCTTCTTTAGCAGCAATTACTATAAAGATGCAAAACTGAAGTATCCACCACATTCCTAATAAAGTCAGTAAGAACTTAGGGTAAATTGGCTTAACATATTTTCAATCAATCAAGGTAAATAAAAGTACATAACGATTTAAGCTTTATCTTACACAATTTTTCTGTTAATTTTATCTCTTCACTACTGTAAATCAGCTCAGTCATCAGAAATTTTATGTAGGAAATAGAAAGTCTGATGACATATAGAGTAAACTGCAATAGGGTGAGGTCAGTACCCTGAGGAGCCCCTGTGTATGCAGTATGCTTGACACACTCTCCTGGACTCACAGTCCAGGAGACCAGGCTTTGGTCCACCTCAGCTTCTTCCATTTTGTACCTAAACAGTGATGGTTTTAAAGAGTTGAGACCACTAGAGAAATTCAACAACACAATCTTCACAGTGCTTTTCTGTTCTCTTGAGATAAGAGGTGGATCTGTGGATTAGGTAGATGGCAGTGTTATCCTCCTGATTTGTGACTGGTAGGCAAACTGACAACATAGATCCCATACAGATTGGATGTGAGGGCCACTTAGTCAGTATAGTTATGGTCATTAGGCTCCCTGTACTGTGGAGCCTCTGGAACTTGCATCAGACAGAACATCTTCCATAGATCTGTAAGTATTTTATTGTATTTCACACTGAATGTGTCCTGGCCTTTTCTGGATCTAGGAAATTGTACCTGAGAAAGTGTGGTTAGTCCTTATATGTGGAAAAAATACTGAAAATGATAATGATAACATGAATATTGAAGCTTGGTGTTGCTAGCTTAGCAAAGGGTCAGGGTGAGAAGTGGTGTTGCAAATTCCAGTATTCTCTTTCCACACCTCAAAATTTACATAAACTGTGAGTATTTAGTGCAAACACAGGAAGTATGAAGTAGTGTATTAAGGCAGAACCCCAAGGAATAAAAAAACATGGCCTTAGACATGGTTCTGACTCTAATCCTAGTCACTTCACACTTTGCCATAAACAGCTCCAGTGTAAAAAATCATCTACTGAATTGGTGACTAGGGACGATCCTAGCTGATGCCAACATCAATTGGAAATGACTGTGTGACTCACACAGTATATATGGCAAAGTGGGCAGGCGCGAGACTTGCAGAGGGCTGTTTCACAGGCTCTCTCTTTGTGATGTCTTTTTCTTAAACTTTCTTTAGCTTATTTTCGAGTCGACTGTCTTTTTTGAGAAAGCCCAGGTTCTTTAACGTCTGCAGCACCAAGCTGCAGATGTTTTATGAGTATGTGGTGGATAGTGTCATTTTCTTTGCTATGGTCTGCTGGGGCAGCAGCATGAAGGTGGCAGACACTAACAGACTGGACAAACTAATCAGGAGGGCTGGTTCTGTTCTTGGTGTGGAGCTGGATCCTCTACATGTTGTAGCTGAGAGGAGGATGCTGTCTAAACTCCTCTCAATCCTGGACAATCCCTTCCACCCACTTCACAGTGTCCTGGGTGGACAAAGGAGACTGATCACTGTAAAGTGCTCCAGAGAATGCCACAGAAGATAATTTCTTCCTGTGGTCATCAAACTGTACAACTCCTCTCCTTTAGGTTAAGGGTCGGCGGGGGGATGAAAACTACACTGTAAAAAATAAAATCGTAAAAAAACGGTAAAAAGTATAGCAGCAAAGTTGCCAAACAGTTACCGTTAAATTACAGTATAATACCAAATGTTATGTTACGGTAAATTTCCATTGAAAATTACAGGTTTTTTCTATTGTTTCTCAGTATGATTTTACAGTCTATTATTGGTAAAATTACAGTTGTGAACCGTAATAAAGACATTTCCAAATCTTAAAAAAAGCAAGTAATCACTTACAAATTAAGTTTGATTCACATCATTTGAACGTATGGCTTCTTTAAATTATAGTACAACATTGCTGATTTGGATGCACACGCTTATTTTTGGTCAAAATTAGACCATTAATTGCCACTGGTTATACATTTCTGTATATTGTGACAAAATGTAGCCAAGTTAGAAAGCAAGTCAGTAAAACTTGTTCTTGTTTACTGCAACATTATGTTAATAACCACTCAAGCAGAGAACCAGCCACATTTTACAACACTACTAATGGTGCAACCACCTACACTTATGGTGTAGAATGTCTGCATCTAATAACTTCATAAATAACCAAGACACAATGTGAAATTCAAAAAAATGAACATGACAAACAAATAAAATAATTTGCAACTTAAAGAATGTGACATGAAAAGCAGGAAAATAGAGAAATTATGTTCATATGCTCATCTCTAAAGTACCCAGAAACCCCTAAGCCATGCCCACTTCTCACGGGTCACTATAATATCGAACATATAATCTTAACAACTTAATGAACAGTGTTACTACACTGTTTACCTACAAGATCTCCCTGTTGGAATCTTACAGGTTTATTTTGAATATATTTTTTTAATTTTTTATTTGCATTTTAGAGATGTTTTAACAGAAACTAACTGTAAAATAACAAATAAATTAATTTACCTTAATTTAATGGTAACTGTATAGTAATTTAACTCTCAGAACCATTTCAAAATGGCACAACCATGTAAAAAAAACAGTAGATTCTTATAACATAAAATTACACATTTTTACTTTAATGTTAAAGAAGGTCTATTTAAAAAAAAAAAAATTACTGTCTTTTCATGGTATACTCTTGCAAAACAAAAAAGATGGCAAATAGCTGTATTTTTTCATGGCAAATTTCTGTAAAAATACATTTATTTTTTACAGTGTGTCATAATCATATTTATAGCATATTTATAATCCGATAACCCACTACATTACACACAGGACTGATTATGACCGGAAATGACATAGTTTTGATTCACTTTTATTATTTAGTATTTGTGTTGGTGTTAATCTTTTCTGCTTATGGTTCTTTTTTTTTCTTATATTCTTCTTTCTTTCTGTTTCAATGGAGAGCTGCTGTAACATGCTAAAATAATTTCCCTCTGGGATTAGTATAGTGTTTTGAATCTTGAATCTTGAATCTTGGACTAGATAGCTCATAACTATGGCCCTGATACCCAATATTCCTATAGCACTTTACAGTATATTGTAGACTGACTAGGCATAATCCCATGACTCATCCAGTATCTGTGCAAGGGTGAAAAATTGGTCCACTGTTCTATAACCAGGATGGAATCTGTATTCCTCCCTCTGAAGCCAAGGTTAGAAGGTTTTTCAGAGCGTCCTTCCGAGCACACTGGCATACGTTTTCATAGGGAAGCTGAGTAGTATGATACATGGTTTGTTGGCGCACACCGTCTGGTAAAATATTAAAATTTTAAAATATGGAAACCATCACCATGGTGCCTTGAACTTTTTGACCTCTGCCAGGTGAGGCTTACCCTATGTCTAACTCAGCTTCATCCACAGACTTCCTCAAAGTGTCAAACACAGCCTATCCTAATACCAAATTACCCCAACAGTTTTAGCCTGTCAGCATGCATCTGCTGCTTCAGAAGGAGACAGAGTCAACTTGTCCCTAAAGCCTTGCTTTTTCACGTTGTCGGTTATTTCAGTCGTATCTGAACCTATCTGAACCATATCTACTTGAACATGGTGTTTGTTATTGCCAATTCATGACTAGCCCATAGGTTCAATAACAGAACACAACTTGGATTCAGTTTAGTTCATTTACTTCATGGTGTTCATTTACTTCACCTGTCAAGTATCCAACCTTGTTGACCATAACAGCATTAAAGTAGTCCACTACAACTACAGGAGTGTCCAATTTTAATAGACTATAACTGATTTCCGTAAAGCGTGGGAAAATCTACAGTTTGAGTTTTATTTTTGTTGGCCTGGGCATTTGTTCTATAGGATACATTGTAAAGTGTTGAGCTCTCTAAAATGCTAAAACAAAGAAGAGGTCAAATGGGACCAAAATAATATTACAACAGTGACTTACAATTTTGTTCTCCACAATTTCGTTGCACTCTGTACAATGACAATAAAGTCTATTCTATTCTATTCTACATTGCACATTTTAGTGATATATGCCAGTTTACACAACCATTTCCTGTCAATTTAAATAAATCATTAAGAAACCATAAACAAAAACAAAAACAAACACAGTTCAAGGCCAGGTGCCTAGGTACTAGGCTATTGATCTAATAGAGCTTCAGGAGGTCCCTGCAGGAATTGGAGCTGTAAAGTAGAGTGGTTAGAATGAAGCCACAGCCTTCTCAGTGATTATCAGTGGCAATTGGACTTACTTAAAATTCTTGAAAACATTTCCCCTCTCATCTAAAAGGCTTCATCAGTTCTACTCCTTGGTGCATTTTATTTTCATCAAGTATTTGAATATTGAATCAGTCTCAAAGACTTGGCCCACTCATCAGAGGTTGTGGGCAGCAATTAAGTAACTTTAGCAAGCATCACCAGATTTAAAAGCACATCATCACACTGCGGTCACTTTGAATTTACTCCTTTAAATGCAAAAGCTGTGGTAGACATGTATTGTTGAACAATCGCAAAAAGTCTCCTGTTTCATTTTGGCTAGAAATTGGTGTGAAGTTGATAATTCACAACCCTAAATATTTAATGCCAAAATCAACATATCTGTCATACTTGTGCAAATGTAGTCATACTACAGTGAAGGTATGCCTTGGGTCATTATTTCATGTATTTCATGTATTTTGTATGTCATGCAGCTACTTGAGCATGCATAGCATTAATGTGTTCTACAAACAGTACAGTTAATAGTCATTGCTCTATCTAGCATGGAGGGGAGTTACTTTAAAGAAACCATTTTGTATTATACACACCATTTCACATCTCTTTTTGAAAATTAGTGTTGTTCACG
>JAUBNQ010000027.1:289806-308032 GCA_032353495.1 Ctenopoma kingsleyae | reverse complement strand
CCCTAATGACCCATGACTGTAACAATTACATCTTAAAGTACGCTGACGACACAACAGTGGTGGATCAAAAACAATAATGATAAGGACTACAGGGAGGAGGTGAATCTTTTTGCGGACTGGTGGAGCAACAACAACCTCATTCTGATTGTGGAAAAAAAACAAAGAATTGGTTGTTCAATTTGTAGTGGATCTACTCAAAAACAGCTCGTACACACAGCAATCTACATCAGGGACACTGCTGTGGAGATAGTGCAGAATATAAGATTTCTGGGAGTGCACGTGACTAACAACCTGATCTGGACCCTGCACACCTCCTCCATTGTCAAAAAAGCACACCAGGTTCTACACTTCCTATGGAAGTTACAAAAGGCTCATCTCAACCCATCTGTCCTCATCACTTTCTACAGGGGCATCACAGAGAGCGTGCTAACAAGCAGCATCTCCCTGTGGCATGAGAGCAGTAGTGTCTCAGATAGAAAGGCACTGCAGAGAGTGGTGAGAGCAGCCGAAAGATCATTGGAGTCTTGCTGCCATCAGTGGAGGACCTGGCCCAACAACGTTGCCTCTCGAGGGCAATTAAGATCACAAAGGACATAACCCATTCGTGCTACAGTTCTCCCTACTGCCTTCAGGCAGAAGATACTGCAGCCTGCAGTGTAGGACAGTCAGGCTCCGGAACAGTTTTTACCCTACTGCCATCAGACTGTTAAATACAAGACACTCCACATTAATGTATACCTCAGTCCACAGATATCTCTGTGCATGAGTGCATATTTCTGTATGTATGCATAAGTGTATATGTGTATAAGTGCATATGCATATGCATATATAGTCTTTTTTTATTTCTACAAGGTGCAATTTATTTCTACACAGTGCAATATCCTTTAAACAATATCCTTTTTATAAATAGTGCAATATTCTATACGTTTTCAATAGTGCAATATTCTATCTTAACCTGTTTCAACCTGCTTTTATTTATTGTGATTTTGTATTGAGCCCTGTGCTCGTAATTTCATTCAGCAATCTGAATCTGAAAATGTGACTGATTTGAGGGAAGAAAACTCTGTCAGTGGAAAAAATAAAAACTAATTTAGGCTGCAGACATTTATATTCAAGTCACATATTCATATTTAACAATCCAGTAGGTTTAAATGCAATCCCACTCTCCTAAATATTATGTTTCTATACAACTATACTGCAGTCAGAAATGCTTTTAAAGGGAACATAATGGCAACATTGCACGTTAGGTTTTCTGTTAACATAATGATGATACAGTATCTGTAAAAAAGATATTAGGTCGCTTGGAACATTTTCACTTTTTGTTATTTTTTTACCATAGACAATTTGACTTTTTTAACAAAAATATGTGTCAAATTGATTGATCGATGAAGTCAAAAGAAGCTTCACAGATAGATCTGTTTTAACTTTGATATGAAGTATTTTTTTTGTAGGTTTGTGTCGAAATTAATTAATCCTATTTAAATCAACCATGATTCAATATTGTAAAAAAAAAAAAAAGAATAAAATAAAATACAAAGTGAAAACTTTCAAGGGGGTTAAGGTTGTTTTTTTTTTCATCTAATCTTTCAGTACAACATCCACATTATACATCCTCCATCAACCCTAACCACCTCCTTGCAAAATGTCTTGCATTGGAACATAATCATTACATTTATGTGATTACATTTGCTACAAAAATGTAATTGCATCAGTTAAGTGGCATAGGAACATTATTTTTTATTTAGCAGATATGATGAAGGCATGCATGGCAGAGAAAATCAAGGTGTATATTGCAGTAAAATAAAGTAAAATCTAAACCTGCCTGTTTAGAGGTAGATCACTGATTCGTTCTGCACTACTAGTTCCACACTTAACCTGCCTGGACAAACATAATGGGAGATTTGTGAGATAATTGCAGAGCTTTTCCTTTCTACAGTGAGTTATGGTCAGTATGAATAGGCATTTCTTGCTACTATTATACATACAGTATGTACTCAACAGTATTGCAAAACAGACAAGTAACTCACATGTCTCACATTGTGTTTTTATTTATACGGTGCATCCTGTCTCCTTCACAATCACTCTCCTTTTAGGTTTTTGTCACTCTTTTTCTCTCCTTCTTTCTTCGTCTTTCCCCCCTCTAATGCATGCTGTCCGGTTCTTTTCTTTAATACATCAATATACTATTGTGCAGAGGCTGCCATTTTCTGACGCAAATTATCTTCCCAAATGGGAATGTGAGGCGCTCTGCCTCCCTGCACAATCCTTTATTGATCGTTCAGTCTCATAAAAGCAGAATGGGCAAGGGCTGAGAAATAATGAAAGCGAGAAAGACAGGCAGATAGAGAGAGAGAAAAGACAGTCCATCTGTGCTGACAGGGACTTATTTTCCATGACTCCGAGGTTAACTTCTAGTCACTATTTTGTATGGTGATTTAACAAGCGCTTGTGTTAAACTGGTTTATAGTTGACTACTCCTTAGTATATAGTATCTTTCACCATCCACATTTTAAAAGTGCTCTTTGTTTTAATACCCAGGAGAAAGATAATTACCTACGTTTTTCATATATTATCTGTCTTTAAAGGAATAATTCAATATTTTGTAAAATAAGCTTGAGAGGTTCAGTATCATAGGCCTGTATGTATCAACATCAATATGAACAGGTAGCAGCTCACACCAACCAACCTTGAATATGCAGCTCAAAGTTGTCATGAAGTTGTATAAAAGACTGTGGGGCTGTCTTTTTCCGGTGTGGTTTCATGTGGTACTGGTACTTCTGAAATCACTACTCATAAGTCTGTTAAATGGAACCCAGTCTCCTAAAAACTAGGCTTCCAAATATGTTGTAACACTTGTAATGCTACAGAAATTACAAGTAGATTGTATGCTACATCTCAGGCTCTACATATACATCATATGTGCAATATATTACATGCAATATTTTACAGACACCACATTTTATATTCTTACTCATTTAGTTACTGTATGTGGTGCAGATTGTGTGTGCCATCTATGTGCATGTGACAGACTGAGGAATGAGTGAGTCAAATTTTTTATTTTATTTATTATTGATGTGCATTGTAAGGGTAGCTTTTTAATTTCATTGTACATGCACTACAATGGCAATAAACCTGATTCTGAAAATGACCGTATGTTCACAATTAATGTAAAACATAAAATACAGCAATCTATTTTTGCTTGCCAAATGATCTGATTTCAAACAAAGCTCTGGAAAGAATTACGAGACCACTGAAAAATTATAAGTTTGTCTGATTTTGCTGTTTGAGTAAAATTAACATTTTAGTTTTATTCTATAAACCACTGACAACATAACTCCCAAATTCCAAATACAAATATTGTCATTCAGAGCATTTATTTGCAGAAAATGAAAAATGCTCAAAATACCTGTAAAGGTCCAGTGTTTTCAGTCCTCAAGTAATGCAAAAAACCCCAAACCAAAACAAGTTCATATCCATTTTTACACAACACATTACTAATGTTTTAAGTTAGGAAGTGTGGAATAACCCAGATTTGCAATCACAGCTTTCATGTAGTGGTCTCTTAATTTTTTCCAGAGTTGTATATGATCTTTTGTTGCCTGAGCTCAACCTCACACTGGACTCTGAATTCAAACTTGGGTCCTGCACATTCTACACCCTCCATCCAACCTCCATTATTAACCTTGCTACAAAAGTTGTTATTGTAGTTTAGTAGCAAAGGAACCTGTCAGAAGACAGCATTGGTTAAATTATTTATTCCACACATGAATATTGATCATCAGAATCAGATAGATCTCACAGCTTCAACTTCAAGCCCTGACACATTTAAAAAGGTTTTCTTCAATGTAAGCTCTCTTATGACCTTAATGATTATATCCCATTGTTGTGCTGTGTCCCCTGCACTATAGTTGCTTTAGCCAGCCTAAGAACATTGGTCATTGGCCTTACAAATGTTCCTGATCAGGTTCACATATTTACTTTTACTTTCAACATTTGAAACATAAACGTAACAGTCTCTTGTTGTATTTTATAGCAGTTTTTAAGAAGAACTCCGATACATTTGATCAAGTCTTACATTTATCAACACCATTCTATGCACCACCACTGAAACGTGATGCACTCCAGCATTTTTGTCGCTGTACAGAGCTTTGTTGATATACGCTGCAAGAAGGGCAGTGAGCAGCACTGTATCGATGCATTCTGTGCCGCCAAATTTGTGGTGAAGCATGGAGTAGCATTTACAAACTATGCAAGTGCCATCTGGTGATATGAAACTTGATGTAACATAATACTGACTACTTTCTTCTTTGTCTGGCATTTAGTCTTTATGTGCATACTCATTCACATGCACAAGCAAAAACAAATCTAGGACATGCTCATGGAAAAACAGCACCATATAGTTACTGGAGGTCACAAACTCTACAGGGAGCATTTAAGCTATCCTTGAGCTGCCCAATCATATGTGAGTTCCACCCATCACAAGATTTCTGTCTGCACTATTGTTGCATGCCTCAACAACTGCAAAACCTTGTTCACCTGCCTCAGGAAATGATTATGGCTCCCATCACAATGTCCAAGGAGCCTGTCCATAATTCACTGTCTAAGGACATGCACCAGGACCTGTCCCTAGCTGCCATTATTACCACAGATAGTGGTACATCAACATCATGCAGAACAGCTTCAGACTTCACATTTTCCCTTCATGTGATGAACCTTGTTCCCTCAAAAATAAGCAAGAGAAGTAATTTGAAAATTGAACATAACGTAATGATTGCCTGTGCAATCATTACAACAACTCTCCAAGGGACACTCCTCCTAATCGGCCTCATTGTTCATGGTGACTCTATTATTGTTCACTGAGCATCACACCCTGTTTATCCACCAGGGTGGGCTGTACTGTAAATATGTTGAGAATAATTCAAGGACTTTCATATTATATCCAGAAAATGAAAAGGACATTAGGCATGGAGCTGTTGGCTGGCCATTAGGTACTATGCGTGTTCTGCAAATAACAAGGTTATACATTCAAATGTATGCAATACGTAAAAGAACCAGGACCTAAAAGTGTTTATCTTCTTTCATTAACCTGAAAAAGCATCAAATAGGAACAGAGCTATCAAAGCTAATACCATAACATGAAGGAAGGAATTGAATGAATTATTCAGTTTCCAGTTATATTCAGTTTTTTGTGAGTGTAAATTCATTTGATTAAAATAAAGATAAAAAGTAAAATATCTATTTACAGAAGTAATGATATACATATCAGGTACAGTAAGCAGTGTGAAACTATTCAAACTCAGTGCCTCAAATACAAACACACTAGCACAAAAAACATGTAACATGTAAGTTTCAGAGTAATACAGTAACCTAATAGCTGTAGTTTAACTCCATGAACTGCCCGAGTACTATACTGCACACACACGCATGCACACACAGAGCTCTCTGAGTGACAGTTTACAACAAGCAATTAGTTGTGCATGAGTGGGAGAAGAATGAATATAGCGTAGAAAACGAAATTTGTCAAACAATCTACAGTGTGAAGTCAGAACATGACAGGAAGGAAGACAGAAATGACTCTAAAAAACTAAAGCAAGCGTGTGTGTATGTGTGTGTGTGTATCAAAAGTAAAACTTGAAAGTCTAGGAAAACCAGTGTTTTATGGTCTTTGTTTATGTACGGTGAAAAGACGGATGAGAAATGGTTTAATTGTGTGGCCAGACAGTGACTGAAAGAAGGGTGGCTCATTTGGAATTTGGACTGGGAAATGAGTTACAAGGTGTTTCACTCTTGGACTTCATATAATAACTGTAATAGTGGTGACTTGGTGACTTTTCTTTCACAAAAATTGTGAACTCTTGTCAAAAGCTTCAAAGGCTAAAATTGGCTGTCGCTTTTTACTAGTGTGTGAGGAAGTGACTGGAAAATAGGATGGACAATTAGCTGCTTTGATAAAAAAAGATACTTGGAAAAAATGTATGTGATGTTTCACTTTTACATGAGAAAATACTTTAAGGAGTCTTGTACCACTGAACTAACCATATCTAAAAGGCAACCAGTCCTCCAATCTAAATAACAATACTCATCATGTTAGGTTTTTAAAAAGTGTTGAAAACACCAGCTTCATTACTGTTATGTCCATGGGTAAAAGCAGGCCAGTACATTATGGTACTGGAAAGAGAGGAGATGGCTGCCTGTTAAAATCCAGTCAAAACCAGTCACAGTAGCATTTTCAGCAAGACAACATATTTGCTAACATTATGTCATCTTAAACAAGAAATTGTCTCCTTATTAATGGCTCCTAAGTGTGCATTGCCTCTGAACCAGCTGTGTTTTGATCCTTCATTACTGCTAGTTAACATGAGCGTTGAGTTTCGGCCAACATGCTGCAACTGCCTGATATATTTATAAAAGAAAGTAACATTTTGATGCAAGGATGCATGAAGCGGAGGAGAAGTGAACAATACGGAGCGATGAAGGTTGTGGTAGTAATACTCACAAGAATTTAAAACTACTTTCAGTCATGATCATGTCACATAAAACATTCTCATGGTTAAAATAACAATAGAAAATGTCTCACAGTGGACTTCAGGTCCAGTCTCCTGTGGGAAAGTCCTGTGGTATTTGGACCCAGTCACCCAGCCTGATCATTATAAAACATTGTACCTCTAAATACTACATGAGCATGTCATGTTTCATACAGCCACTAGACATCACCCAAATGTACCATGTCTTTGTTGGTCGTTTTAAGCTGCTGGTACAAAGGACAGCTGCACAGTTAAACACAAACTTATCGCTTTCATTTCAAAAATCAAACCAAACCCTGAACTTTTCCATGGAAATGACCAAAGCCAAAAGTGTTCATTGTTTAATTGCTTCCAAAAGAACAAAGACAGAATCTTTGTTTAATTAAGATATTTCACTGATGTGCTGAACTGAAACAAAAGGCTAATAATTAGGTGTTTAACTGTATTTTACAGGACACTCTCCCAGCACACTAATCTGATGTGTTCCCTATCTTTAATATGTGATTTCTGCACAAAAAAACAACTGTTGTTGATCAGAGGCTATGGAGAATGGCTAAATTCTTAAGAATGAAACAAAAACTTGTATATCAGCAAGCCACAAATTCACTTTGTATCTGAAGGCAGCTTGCTTGTTATCTCTGACAGAAAGAACACTCACGGTATGACTTTCAAAGAAGCTGATCTGCAGTGTTCTGTTTGGCTGCCAGATGATAAGATTTACCTGATATTGTGATCTATTTAGTAACTCCACAATGTCATGCACAAAATTATGACACAACATATCTTTAAAAACTGTTCTAGAACTTAAGACAATGTGCGTTATGAAAATAAAAAAAAGATTTTGCAGTGAATGAAAGCAGGTGAGAGAAGTAGAGAAAAGGTGTAGGGTGGGAGCGGTGAATAATAAAGTGAGAGGGAGTAGAGAGAACAAGAGCTTCCTTCTCTAATTCCACAGACCATTAAATTGTAATTTCAATGCTTGATATATTTATGCATTAAAACATTACGGCCGCCTACCCAACCAATTACTATGCAGACTGAAGTCTTGCTGTCCATACACCCTGCCTCCCAGGCAGGAAGTGGTAAGATAATATGCATGAAATATACAGGCACCTCCACACAACAGCACACCAGGCTTCGGCAAAAGACTCTACAAATGAGAGAATGTGACACAGATTGGGATTTCTGTGTGCTTAAATATCCTGTGAGTTCATAATATCATACATAGAGTAAATGACCACAGTATGGATGTCTCAGGTCACCTGCAACCACTATACTTTATTTCTTACTGTTAAGATACCAAACATACAAGACATGCAAGAACATTAACACAGTATGAATTGGACTGCGCATTTCTCTTTTGAACTCGATCCAAACCTGAGAGTGGACAAATCCGATTCAAAACCAACAAGCATATTATATTATATGTCCAAACTGGTGCCAAGCCCAATGAGTTTGTGCAGCGCTTTTCTAGTATCAGGTGCAAGAAACATCAGTGCCCCCTGACCATTAAATAAAGCAGACATTTAAGTGCTCCAGTGTCTCTTTGTTTGGTGCAATCATATTATGAGCTGCAATTACAGCTATTTAGCCTGAAATTTGACCAAGCCCTACCCGAACCCGAACATGCCTGAACTTGAATTGAAAACCTGGATATCGTCAGGTCCTGTTGGTTTCTGTTTGGGTATTCACTAATTCTTAATGTAAAGTGCCTTAAGATGACTTTTGTTGTGATTTGGTGCCATATAAATAAACTGAACTAAACTGAATTTGTATTGAATTGAACTAAATTATATTTGGATCGACTTGGGTCAGGGCTGGCAGTGCACTCATCTTCATTGGGTCCTTTTCAGAATTTAATTTATTCATGTTGGTGGCTTCCACAGATCTTTTCAGGTTGGGTCCAAGACTTTGAACCCACAAAGACCTCTGATAAAAGGTTGTGACTTTATATCAGGGACCATGAAAGTCAGGAAAGTGTGATATAGGGTTTTATTCACAGAGATTTCCATTATAAGCAATGAGCTTGTGTGTGTAACACATTTAACTGGACAAAATAATGTAGCTCTCTTGCCTCCTGTGAACTGAGCACATGAGCAGTGAACATGTTGTAATGACCAAAACACTCAGAAACATTGAAAAGGAGCCTTTATGTCCCATTTGTCTGTCCAGGCAAACACGATCAGGAGCAACAAAAGCCACAATGCATTACACATTAAATAAGAGAAATAACATTAACATTGACTGCCATGGTTTTGATCTCCTATATAAGTTGGTGGGCTTATAATTACTACATCTACTGTACAATAGGTAACTGGATGCTGTAGCTGTTAATGCAATCTTATTAATAACACCCACAGTCTCACAAGAGCTTTGTCTCGCTGCTGTGATCCAGCACTGATTGTTGTGTTCTGCAGAAGTGGTTGTAAGGAATAAAGGACAAGGTTTACCTAGTCGTTTTCTCATAATTATCTGTTACTTACACATTAGCTTGCATTAGTAAGGCTACATTTGGGCAAAGCAATATAATTAAGTGTAAACTGATACTAAGTTTTGTTTTGCTTTGTTTTTTGAACAAAGAGTATCTTGTGTCTTAGACTTTCACTGATATTCTTTGCTTTTTGCTAAATTTCAGTAGATGTTTGTTGGACATTGTTTGCTTCTACTGCACACATCCACACTGATATCTGGATCTCAGCGTTGCCAGCAAGTTAGTATAAAAGTATAAAAAGATTTGTTCACTTGGTTGGAATTTTGAGTTTCCCACCTTGCTTTACTCTTTGTGCCTTTGTGTTTGCAGTGTACTGTTATATTAGCTGAAGCCATCCTCAAAGTACTGTAACTGCATTCATGACATTTTTATTCTGTTGGTGTTTGTGATATTATTAGTAATCAGTTTATTAATAATATGTTTAACAGATTTTTCATTTAAATTGATCATTTTAATTAATGATTTGTGATTAATAATGTAAATGACTGATTGCGTGATACTGATTGCACCTACAAAAATATAGGAGTAATATTGCCTTTGCTAAGTATTTTTGATTTCTTCCAGATGTCTTCCACAATGAAATTCGCTGAGAGAAATTCATGTGTGTGTGTGTGCATGTGTGTGTGTAAAAGACCGCAAGAGAGAGACAGAGAGAGCGAGTGTGTGCTCTCAGTTCATGTCACACAATCCATCAATGGCAGCTCTTGTTGCGGGTGGATCACTGCGGGTTACGGCTGCGCTCCCTAAGCATTGTGGGAGCTTGATGTATGTGCTGTCGACTGGCAGTTAATGAAACAGCAGCTCGAGCAGCCGGCCTCCCTTCCACTGCTGCTCCCTCTCCCCTCTCCGCTGTCCTCCTGCTATCTCCACCTCTGCTTCCTCTCGTTTGTCTCTTCCCTTCTCATTTTCTCCATAAACAAAGGTCTTCTTGGTGAAAAATCTCTCTAGGGATTCTTGTCTTTCTGCCAACTATCAACAGACAACAATAAAATAAACTACTGATTTTTCCATATTTCACTTTGTTTCAGTATACAGAGATTTCTGAGAAACTGTCATCAGCATAACTTTCTTAAGGAATGGAGAGTAAACCTAAAGTATGGACACCAACTACCTTCTATTCTATTTACAATTACAGCGTTTATGCTAAGCTATGCCCTCAACTGCTGGCTGTCACCCATTCCATTGCTCATTACATACAAGAACATAGATGTGTTGGATTTTCACTTGATTCTCTGAGTTAAGTTTTATTAAGCACTATAGCTCCTCTGTGATAAGGAAAAGTACAGGAAGTACAGGAAGTCCTTCCTGCCAACAGCCATCACCTTGTATAATGACTTCATTATGACAGAGAGCTCTGTTCCAACAGTCTGTCTGTTTATGTTCCATCTATTTCCAATTACTTCTCAACTGATCCTCAATTCCTGCAGTTTATGTACAACCTGTTCTTGTTTCTGTTTAGATGTTTTGATGTGTATTTTTTTCCTGTATCAATTTTTGTTTTTCCTGTGCTAATCTTTATTATCTTGAATTTTTTTCTATTTTTCCATACTGTTCTGTAATATTATTTTTAAGGCTACTGCACACTGAAATTTCCCTTTGGGGATCAATAAAGTATCTATCTATCTATTGTTGCTGTAAAGTGACTCAGCAACAGTGGCAAGTAACAGAATGTGACTGCCCGAAGACAAGAGACAGACAGCCAGGAGTCTGATGTTGATCAGTACACATTGATCTTCTTGAAATAAAATCATAGATAATGGATAATAATGGAGTGTTAAGTCTCAGATTTAATTTCAGTAGGAGATACAGCTATTTCACACAGACACGTGAGTTGATAAGTAATTGAAAATTTGGCACTTAAATGCTTTTTTTTTTCCTGTGGTTCATTTTGTGGTACAATTCTTTTCAGTAAATTACTCAGGTGACTCAGAATCAGATGACATTGTTGAATATTCATCACCTGGTTGATTTTGCCATACGTTTATTGATAAAATGTAATTTCATGAATTTTGATGCATTTGGCTAAATCTGAACTTGCTCCTGTATCCAGTTATTTCTGTCAGCACTGAAACCATCAATGGATGTCACTGTGCCAGTTGTACTGGTGGTTATATGTACGTGTGCAAGTCATACTGTAACAGAAACAGCACTGTGTTTGACAGATGAGCCAGTGCTCTGGGTCATTTCTTCATATGTCCCTCTTTTTCATTGTTTTGATATAGGTTGATTTATGTTTTATTGTTTTATGTTTTATCAGTCCATAGAACTTTGCTTTCATTTCTCGTTCATGTGAACTGCAACTTGGCCTTTCTGTTTTTGAAATTTACCAAGGCTTTACATCGTAAGCAACCTGCAAATACTGTATAACCACTCAGAGCAGGAGTAAACATTTTTTGGACATGTTTGGACAACCAACTGTATAATGTTCGTATTAGTTTGTTGAAAGCATTCTAAGGCCTTCCAGCATGACAAAGAAAGAACAGGTTAGTTGTGCTCATTCTGCCTGTGCACCACTTGCCCTGCTAATTAATACAGTATGAACCTAAATAAAGGCAGGCTCAGGGGTGGGAGGATGGGGCTTGTCAACTAATGTGTTACCAGGGGATACACTGTTTACTCCAGCAGCACTCCACTTCTTCCTCCGACACCCCCACCCCCACCCCCGTGCCCCCTGAGACCAACAGATAACCACAGATGCAGACAGAGATGGATGGAGTGGAGTCACAGTGATTTTTTTCCTTTCTGTTCAGCGGGAAGAGGGTGGAGTTAGTAAACTGAGCACTGCAAACACACCATCAGTAGGTAAATCAAAAGACTCACCAGATTTTACATTCAGTTAGATGGACTTTATGATGCATCATTGTCATGAACTTCCTGTTTTATTTTGAAATATGTATTCACTCCTGCTGGTCAGTCTTTTATCCCTGCTCATTTTACATCATTGAACAGTCTAATTGATTTTGCCTCCCCCTATTTAAGCAGCACCCCCCACACTCTCTCTTTGCCGGATTGTTTGCTCTACTACAGCAACAATTTGCTTTGGGAAAGTTTTTTTGCAGGCTTTTGACCACAGTCTGTATTCTGATCTCTGGCTCTGCCTGAAGTCACTCACCTGGACTGTAAGTCTGATTCTGCTGCTCTGTTGTGCAGCTCTATGTGGCTTTAGAAACCTGACCTCTGCCTCTGGCTACTGTGTTCTGCCTGCTCTTCTGTTGAGGACTTCTGGTGTGTCTTTGGAAAATGATTCTCTGGATTTTGGAACTTGGATTGTGATTCTGCACTTTGAATATTGTTTATGAATGAATGATTTCATTGTAATTCATCCTGTTTAACCTGTGTGTGTAACAGAAGTGTGAAGAAGAGTTTCGGTGTCTGGCTGTGTTTTGTGCTCTCGCTCTGTCCATTCTAGCAACCATGTGGCAGACGCCAATACCTGGAGACCGCCATCTTGTGTACACCTCTCGCCTGATCTCCCTGCACGCTGTCCTGCCCAGGTTGCTGCTCTTATCCACTCATGCAAAGAGAATATTATTTCAGAGATCTAATGACCTCCAGAGAAGTGGAAGCTTTTGTTTTGTTCCTGTTTCTTTCAAAACAATTCTTCCTATGCAGCACTTCTTTGATCAGAGCCTGCAGATTGTGGAAGTGATTGAGAAGTTGCTGCCTATTTAGTAAAACGTTCATTTGTTATGATTAAATTAATTGAAGAAGAAAGTTTTGTACAGTATAATGCAGCTGTGGACAACTTTAAGATCAATGTACCAACATTCTTCTTTTTTTTATTTATATAGCGGCAAATCACAACAAAAGGCGCCTAAAGGCACTTCACATTGTAAGGTTTAAGACCTTACACAATATATTATATACAGAAAAATAAACAGTCCCACTTGAGCAAGCACTAGGCGACAGTGGAGAGGAAAAACTCCCTTTAACGGAAGAAACCTCCAGCAAAACCAGGCTTAGGGTGGGTGGTCATATGCCTCGACTGGTTGGGGTGAATGGACAGAGGAGAGAGAAAAGAACAGCAGACTACAGAGATCACAAACAACAACAGGGAGCAGCAGACGCTGCAATGCGCTGGTTGGTAGGACCAGTAACTGCAAACTGGAATCATACAGCTCCGAGGTTGAGGATACCTGCAGAAAGGGAGAGAGAGAGAGAGACAGAGAGAGAGACAGAGACAGAGACAGGAGGACGAAGCACGACTAGGGGAGAGAGATTACATTTAGAAACTCTAGGAACCACAAGTAGACCAGCACTCTGAGAGCGAGGTGCTCTGCTGGGATAATAAGGTTCTATTTATTATATTACAGATCTAACAAGACGAGTATAAAGAGAAGTCCGCTATCTGAAGCTAAGAGATCATTGGTAACTTTAACGAGTGCTGTTTCTGTACTATGATTTCCTCTAAACCCTGACTGGAAATCTTTATAAAGATTATTCATGCGCAGGTGGTCACATAGCTGCTTTGAAACTACTTTTTCAGGGATTTTAGAGATAAAGGATGGATTAGATATTGGTCTGTACTTGGCTAGAATCCCTGAGTCAGAGGTTTCTTGAGTTGAGGTTTTACTACAGCTATCTTATAAGCCTGTGGAACATAACCTGTTAGTAGTAGTAATAGAATTATCTGCTCTAATATGGACATTCCTGTTCTAAAGAAAATTATTTTTCATGCTCATTTGCAGTTAATGCAAACAGTGGTTGGAAATTGTTACAATGCTATAATCATTCCATACTCAAACATCAAAGCCGTCCTTCTGATTTGTGTTCTAAAAACAGGACAGCTATATGAGTTTGCTTTGCTTTAAATAGGCAGCAGTTATTGTACACAAGGCACACGAGGTACTTGCCAGGTAAATGTAGGTGCAAACATCTAAGGTGTAAAAGTGTAAGATGAGAAAAATATGCTACCTTTGGAGAGTCACACCATGTATCTGCCTTTGAGCAGACATTGATGCTAAGGAGTCCAACACTGTCCTCTCTGCTTCCGGTTCTGGTAGTAGTATGTTGGATGTGTGTGTGAGGGATTACTGTGCTTGGTACATTCATCAAGCTACTCGGGGGAACGCAAAGGAGTGACAGACAAATACGTTACAGTGCTACAGACATTGCCGATGCTGTGAATAACCAGAAAGGACACCTATTTAAGACATGGAAGTGCCTGTGCTCTTCAGGGGAACTGTGACATTTTTGACCCCAGCCCTATCTTTTTCACAATAGGACTGGGGATGAGATGGGTATCTTGTTAATTTAGTCTGTATGGTTATGACTAGCATGCTAACATAACAGCATTGAAAGTCACAGTATGCAAATTAGCTCTGAAGTAGGAAAAAGTTATTGGATAAAGTTGGAGTAAGACTGGGGTCTTGTTAATCATAATGACGTATGACTGGTTGGGCTAGGTCACCAAAACTGATCATCTTCTGGATGCCCAGCCAAGATCACTCCAAAGACACAATGCAGAATGCTCAGTGAGCTTAAAAAAGAACCGTGGAGTAACATCTAACGAGTTGAAAGATAATAATGTCAGGGTGGCTGTGTAGGATGATACACAGAAAGAGATGCTGACTCTAGCTTTGGAGACACAAAATCCACCCTTTGGACTGTCCCAATTAGGCTAGACTTTATCATAAAAGAGATGCTGTGAAACTTACACATACTACTGGCTGCTTCTCCTACAATAGGTGTCACTTCCTGTTACAGACACCAACCTGCTTTGCTGCTTGTTGAGTTCTATACGCATGAACTGTTACCTCTCAGCTCACTTAAATACCTGATTTTACTAAACAGAAAATGATTTAAAAATAAAAATGATTCAGGAAAACATTTTGTCCACAGTTCACAGAAAATAAGGCAAAGCTGTTCAGTTCAATACTTGTACCTATAAAAGATAAACACTTTTTCAGGTCTCTTGGTCTCTTTTTCTTCTAGAGCTGTGTATATCTTCTCTTAGCTGCACTAACAGCACTAGACTGGTTTAAATCTTATCTATCAGATAGATTCTAATTTATTAATATCAACAATGAGTCTTCCATACATACAAAAGTTAGTTATGGAGTTCCACAGGGTTCTGTGCTTGGTCTGATTCTTTTTTATTCTATCTGTAGTAGAACAACCTGTAGTTTTTCTTCCTCCTGTCTGTCTCTCCCTCTGTATCTTTCTGCAGGCATTACCGGCCTCAGAGCTGTATGTTTCCAATGTGCAGTTACTGGCCATACCTGCCTGCTTTTGTCATTTTCTTTTTCCCTGCTCTTTTTCCCTGCTTTTCTCTATCCTCTTTTCACTCACCCCACTGGTGAGTGAAAAAACTCACTGGTTGAGGCAGATGGCCGCCCAACATGAGCCTGGTTCTGCTGGAGGTTTCTTCCATTAGTGAGTTTTTCCTCTTTTCTGTCAACCAGTGCTGCTCAAGTAGGATTGTTGCTGTTTTTACATAGTTCTCTACATTGTATATAGTTATATTCTGTAAGGTCTCAAACCACACACTACAAAGCGTCTTGAGATTACTTTTGTTGTGATTTGGTGCTATATAAATAAACTGAATTGAATGACCACAAGAGAGCCCTTTACACGTCTTCAGAGTATTAATGAGCTGAAGCATTTCTTTAAGGAAGAATTCCTCTTGGACCTGCAGGTCTAATCCAAATATGGTTCAATCAGTTATTAAAACACTGTTTCATCCATCATCACTCTGTGTGTTTAATGTATGTCTTCACTAAAGACATGAACGATTATTACTGTGTTTTATTGCTTTACAAATATTTTGTTTATATTTACAACTTTGGTGAAGATCAGATCATTTTTCATGACCAATCTATACAGAAACACAATAACTCACTTATTTTTTTTTCTTTCCAGTGTAGCTGTCCACAGCTAATTTATGCAATTTATTTTTCTGTTTGGATACACCATATACAGTACTGGCTGGATGAGTTGCCAGTCTTCTAGGGCGCAAAATCCACTGTGTTGTTGTGAATGTTTTCTTCAGCAGCTACAGTACAATGTGTATGTAATATGAAGCTCTTTATTCTTCTGTCTCTTCTGCCATCCCTTCCCTTTCATCTTTCTCCTCAAGTTTCTAAGCTCATAATCAGCCTTTTCTCATCCTTTGATTTGCTCTCTATCATCACTGGTTGGCTTGTACGGCATGTGTGTGTATGCATGTAGATTTGCATGGCAGTTAGAAAATGAAACTCAATTAATTTAAGCCTTTTTGATTAGCCCAGCAATGCTTTTACTGTTGTTTCCCTTCTCTCTTTGTCCTCTTGTTTTTTCAAATGGCGCTCATGTTTTAACTTTGTTCTAATGAGCCCTTGTTTCCTCCATCTCGCTCTCGTTCTCCCTGAACTTTTGTTGTGCTTGTGTTTTCTGCAGCTGTCAGCATCTCAGCAGGACTCTCCCTCTCGAACAAAAGCCAGCTAAAAAGAGTTTTCTCATGTTCAATATAAGCTATCCCAGATAGGAACCAAAAAAACTAATTCATGAAATGAGATCCTTGTAAGATCCTAATTCATTTAAATAAAATGTGACATCTGATTATAACAGTGTATTTTTACAGTGTAAGAAGGTCATGGATGGACTCAAGAGGTCAAGGAGAACATTTGCATCTGACACCAGGGGCCAGAATGCAGATAGAACTTACCTCCCTCCATATACCACCTGTGGTCAAATTTCCACATAGTTTTGTCTGAACCCAACCCACTCCATAGCAAGTGGTGTTTGAACCCATCCAATGTGCTGAGTTTGTGCTGTATTTTTCTGCTATGGCCCTTACTATGGCATCTCTCATACTCTGAAGAAGACTTAAGAGCTGAAACATTAGTTTCACAAGTCAAACATCCATCCATCATCTTAACCACTTTTCCTCTTTAGGGTAGCAGGAGTGCTGGAACCAATCCCAGCTATCACTGGGCAAGAGGCAGAGTACACCCTGGACAGGTCAGCAGTCTGTCACAGGGATGACATATATAGATGCAGAGAAACAGTCGCATCTATAGTCAATTTAATCCAGAGTACCTGTAGAAAACCCATACATGCACACATGGGGAGAACAGCCAAACTCCACAGCGAAAGGCACTTGGCTGACCCACTGATTCAAAGCGATTCCTCCTTGCTGTGTGGCAACAGTGCTAACCACTACATCACCATGCTTCCCCAATCCCAAACATGATTTCTAAATTTCTGTCTGTACCCGAGCCAAGCTCTCAGGTACTGATGGGTGCCCTTGGGTTTTGTTTTGGGATCTCCCCTCTGCCACATGGTGACAACTGTGCAACTAACTGTGAGATGTGGTTTAAAACTCAGAAAAGCTAGTAAGTAGACCTTGAGTGAAGATTATTTCTAAAATGAATAGGACTGGGCATGTTAATGCATTATTATCGTGCTAACTAATTAACGCAGATAATTATTTCAACGTGCGTTAACGCAGTTTTATTATTATTATGGCAATGAAAGTCCGTTGCTCACTGGGTCTGAATACACATACAGATAAAACAATGGGTCACAGCAGGGGTGGGATGTTGATCAGTACTGGCTTTGGATTGGCGGCGGCGTGCCTCTCACCAATAAGAGCACTTGGGGTGAGCCTAAGACTGCTACAGTGTTCTGCAATACAAAAGAAATTGAGTTACAGAACTTTTACAAGGACATTTTTATTTTAAATCTCTTCCACACGGTGGAGTTGATAGAACCACAATTATTTGTAACTACTGCAAAGTTGAAATTTCCTTTTACAAGAGAACTTGGAGTCTGATGTATCACTTAAATACAAAACACACTGTTGATGCAGCAAATCATCCAAACAATGGATGCCGACACATACACGACACAAATCATTGCGCTCATGTGTTTCTTTTAGTGACAGCAGTCAAAATAACAACTGTGTTTAAAAACCGCTTTTCAGGTGGTTGACGTGACAGATTTTTGTGACGTGCGCTCTGTGTGTGTGTATGTGTGTGCATCAGAGCGGAGCTCCGCCTTGCACGACACAGAGATTGGAGGAGAATAAATAAATGTGACCATGTAGAGACAGATATGACATAAGATACATAACATGAGGCTGTTTAGATGGTTTAATAAAAGAACAAGGTACAGACCTGTGGTTACATGCAGGTGGTTCTCTGAGAACTAGTTTTTCTATAATAAACTAGATAAATGTTAATGTCCTGGCAAATAGCTTTGGTTTTCTATTTGATTTGATTACATTAAT
>JAUBNQ010000027.1:240648-253233 GCA_032353495.1 Ctenopoma kingsleyae | reverse complement strand
CAAAGCTGATTCACTATCTGCCCACAGCAGGCAGAAAACTGCATAATACCACTCACAACGAGAAGTGCTGCAGGGCAGAGATTTCCTGCTGTCCCAACGTCACAAGCAGTCGGGATGTCTGCTTGTTAGGCACACTTTGACTTCTGGAAATACATTTACCTTTACATTTTACCAAGATGGCCAGTCACAAACATACAACATTTACTTTTCTTTTCTACTACAGTGCTGTGAAAAAAGTATTTGCCCCTTGCTGGTTTTTTTTTATTTGCAAACTCAAGTTCAGTAATAAAAACTGAACACTTCTAGGAAGAAAAACTCAAGTTGAGAGTAGAAAGAAACTAGAAGTTTCCCTCTGGTCTGAAGAGGAAACTCAGTCAGTAGTAAGATTTGACCTGAGTTCAACACAAACACTGCTTCAACAAGATGTTTGTCTTTTTTCCAGCAGATGGCACTATTAACAAACTGTATGTGTGTGTGTTTAAGTATAGACATACTTCCACAGACACGAATAGACATAGACAGCAGAGACAGGTAAAAGGAACTATTACAGGCAGGCAGACATTAAACAGACCACTGCTGCATGGATGGACAGACACACAGACAGACACACTACAACCACACTTGATGTGATGTTGTTACCCTAATGAGAAAGAGGTGTTAGTATTTGCAGAACTCATCTTTCATCATTTACTGTTTGACTCATCTTCCTAATCAACTCAGTTTCCCACATATACACAGGTAAGCAGATCGTCACCATCTGCTACCGCGCACACAAACACACACAACACCTGAGTATCCACACAAACACACATAGTCAAGCTTGGCAAGAACAGCATGTCTGCACTGTGTTTGATTAGGAGTGGTGTGTGCATGTGTGCTTGACTGAATGTGTTGATTTACAGCGTGTGTCAGGCCTTGCCCATCTGCCAGCAGACCCTCCCTGAAATCTGCTGTCCCTGAATCTCACTCACACAAGCACACATGCACATACACATTTGGAGTAGGTCCAGAGACTGCAGCAACTAGCTTAATGCTGACTGGTAATGCTAGGGGGGCATCGCTGCTCAGTGGTTAGCACTTCTTCTTCAAAGGAAGATGGTTGTGGGTTTGAGTCCCGCAGTCAACTGTGTGAAGTTTTTGCAGTTCAAGCAAAAAGACTGTTGTAAGTCATATCCCAGAGCCCTTACAATGAAAGTGATGGAGGCCAATGTGTCATTGGTCTGTGCAAAAATATATTCAAATTTGTATCTAAAGCAAATGCGTCCTGATGTGTCCCCAACAGCGATGTTACAGGAAATACTTCATCAATGCAGGATGCCATGGTTGTTTTGGACGCAGTACAATGGCTGGCTAGTCGCAGCATGTGCATATTTGTTAATGGGCCAACTCTATGTGGTATGTTAGAGGAAGTGCTGCAGCAATGATCTGATCATCTCTGACAGACGCTTTGGAGATTGGCATGTACAGTATATAGACAGGTGTCCACTTGTGAACCTAAAACACCATTAGACAATCATTTGCTTTCCTGTTTGTGATTCTACAATGAAAAAAGAACAAGAAACAGAAAAGAGTAATATGGAGCCTCTTATGGCTGGATCATGCAGAGAACTTGGTGCTGTTTTGGTCAGGTGGTAGTGGTTCACCAACCATGGGGCTGGTGGTTTGATCCCCAGCATATTCTTGCTCCACATGTCAAAATGTCCTTAAGCAAGACATTGAACCCCACGTTGGGGGTGCAGCACCTTACATGGCAACTCTGCCTCCTTCAGTGTTTATGTGTGTGAATGGGTGAATGAGAAGCAACACTGTTTTCCCATTTAAGCTTTATTTTGCCAAAGATGATACCAGGATCTGTCAGGTGGCAGATACTGGAAAAGTCTGGCTCACATACTATCATGATTTATGTCTACTGCTAAATATTTGACAGTTATTTTTAACAATCAGCCTTGAAGCCTAGAAGGTGATGTGTTCAAACATGACTGTGTGCAGAGTAACTTGCATCCTATGGTTCTACTTTGTACATGTACTTGGATGATATTAAACTTGTCATCTGAAGGAGTTCTGGAGAAGCAGGTCGATCAAAACTACAATCTCTATATTATCCCTATCAAATCATGAGATTCACAACTGAAAAAAGATCAATGCAGAGAAGACAGATGGATGTTTGATTCCATTTATATACATCTATACTCCCCAAAGTGAAGATGTCCTTTAATCTGCCTCCATGTCTGAGCATTTTGTGGAATTACAAACTCAGAAGCACTGCACTGCGCTGTAGGTGTGCAGTAACTTTAATTCTTCTGGTTATTACTGTATTCTGGTTTATCTCTTAAAACCTATGCATGTCTTTGTATGTTGTCTTCATACCTGTTATGGCTTTACTCTATTGTGCTTGTGAAAGGTGTTATACAAAGAAACTTGTTAACTGCAGCTGGTACTAAACACAGTTTTCATTTTGGGTAATTCGTTTGCACATTGGTTGAGAGAATATTCCGCTTGGCTGAAAGGATTTTCAGATTTTAAATTAAAGGGAAATTCTAGTTTCCGAAGAAGCTGAATGGAAAGTAAATTGACCCTCAACCTGTGTTGGATGAGTCCATTTGCAGAGATGGAGCACTGCCAGCATCTCTATCTCTGCACTATGAAATGAATCTCATCTGTCTCTCACCGCCCTCACTCTCCTTTTATCTCCTTCTTTCCTATTCAATTTCAATCTAATTCATATGCTGCTTGGCTTGGAAGGAAATAAACACACTGTACTATAAGCTGACAACGTGGGGTAATGCATCAATTCAGGTGACACTAGAAATTTTAAGAGATAAATAGTAGTTTAAATGGAATAATCAAAATATCATTAACAATAGTATGTACTGTATGTATGTTTTTCCCCTGTTAGAAGTAAAGCCACAGGTCTCACCACTGCTTTCCTACTTTCACAAGGATGAAAGTTTCTTCCGCTTTCACCATTCTTTGGTAAAATGACTTGTGTCTTTGAATCATGGTCCTGCTGCATGATGGCTTTTGTTAAGCGCCACTTCAGAGATGGACACCTTGACACAGGCAGAGCCGGCTCTTGGCACAGGCGAACTAGGCGGTTTTACAGTAAATCATGTTACAGAAACAGCACTCGTTAAAGTTACCAATGACGTTCTCTTAGCTTCAGACCACGAGCTTCTCTCTGTTCTGGTTTTGGTAGCTCTTAGTGCTGCATTTGACACTATAGATCATAACATTTTATGACATAAACTAGAACATGTCATTGGAATTAAAGGAACAGCACTAAGCTGGTTTAAATCTTATCTATCAGATAGATCCCAATTTATGTTGTTTATGTTGGTGATAAGTCCTTCATGCACACAAAACTAAGTTATGGAGTTCCACAGGGTTCTGTGATTGGACCGATTCTTTTTACTTATACATATACATGTCTCTGCTGGGCAATATTATAAGAAAACACTCAATAAATTTCCATTGCAACACAGATGACACCCAGCTATATTTATCTATGAAACCAGATGAAACTAATCAACTAGTCAAAGTTCAAGCTTGTTTAAAAGACATAAAGGCTTGGATGTCCTGTAATTTTCTATTCCTTAATTCAAACAAGACAGAGGTTATTCTTTTTGGGCCTAAAAACCACAGAGACATATTATCTAGTCAGATTGCTACCCTAGATTATATAGCTCTGTGCTACTGTGGAGAATCTTGGAGTTATGTTTGACCAGGATATCTCCTTTACCTCCTACATAAAAGAAATATCTAGAACGTCCTTCCACCTTAGAAATATTGCTAAAATGAGAAAAATCCTGTCTCAAAGTGATGCTGAGAAACTAGTCCATGCATTTGTTACTTCTAGACTGGACTACTGTAATTCATTACTGACAGGATGTCCCAATAATTTACTCAAAAGTCTCCACTTAATCCAGAATGCTGCAGCCGGAGTTTTGCCTGGAATTAGCAAGAGAGATCATATTTCTCCAACATTAGCTTCTCTCCATTGGGTCCCTGTAAAATCTAGAATAGAGTTTAAAATCCTTCTCCTCACATATAAAGTACTAAATGGTCAGGCTCCTTCATACCTTAAAGACCTCATAGAACCTTATTATCCCAGCAGAGCACTTCACTCTCAGAGTGCTGGTCTACTTGTGGTTCCTAGAGTTTCCAAATGTAGAAATCAAGCTCCTCTCCTATGGAGCCAGCTCCCAATCCAGGTTTGGGAGGCAGACATCCTCTCTACCTTTAAGACTAGGTGTAAAAGTTTCCTTTTTGATAAAACTTATAGTTATGCTGCTATAGATTTAGTCTGCTGGGCTAGGGTTAGGTGTAGGGTTCCCACATTACACTGAGCTCCTCTCCTCCTTCTCTCTCTCTGTCCACTCTTATGTCATCATTGCATGTTATTATATTTCTTCTCTCACCCCTAGTTGTGCTTCATCCTCTCTCTGTATCTTTCTCCAGGTATCCTCGACCCTGGAACTGTAGTTACTGGTCCTACCAGCCTGCCCAGTGCCTAGTCTGCTGCTCCTTGTTGTTGTTTTGATCTCTGTTGCCTGCTGTTCTTTTCTCTCTCCTCTTTCCACTCACCCCAACCGGTCGAGGCAGATGACCGCCCACCCTGAGCCTGGTTCTGCTGGAGGTTTCTTCCTCTAGAGGGAGTTTTTCCTCTCCACTGTTGCCTAAGTGCTTGCTCAAGTGGGACTGTTGGGTTTTCTACATTATTCTGTATATAATTATATAATGTGTAAGGTCTTAGACCTTATACTGTAAAGTTCCCTGAGATGACTTATGTTGTGAATTGGCGCTATATAAATAAAGTTGAATTGAATTGAATTGAATTGAGGTACCGAATTCTAATCGGTGAAGATGAATGGGCATAATCTGCAACAGTCAAAGATTTCAAACTCACGTGAGCCCTACTCTCAAGTGAACATGCCAGGCATGTACACAACTTTTTTCGTTCCACTGTTGAAGCTTTGAGTGCCCTGTGTAGTGGACAGGTTTACTTATTCAATATTCGAAAACCACTACAAGCATTCAAGGATTGAAAGGGTTTATTGTCATGTGCAAAGTAAAGAAACACGTTTCCCTGTACTATGAAATTCTTTCTTTGCTGTCCACACCATATGCCACATAATAAGAATAAAAGGATAAAGATAAATAATAAGTAGCAATAAAGGCAACATAATTCTAACAATAAGGTACCCGCACCTTATTGTTAGAATTATGTTGCCTTTATTGCTAATTATGTTATGTTGTTAGTGTGTGCTGTATGTGTATGTGCAAACTGTGCATGTGCAATAAATAGCATTTGGAAGTGCAAATGCTTGTGTGCAAACTAACTGTAAACAAGTCAGATGAGGTAGATAGAATGGAGTGGATCCGGATTCTAAACTCCAGTCAGTGGTTTAGGAGTCTAATTGCATTGGGGAAGAAAGAGTTCTTTAGCCTGGTGGTCCTGTATTTCATACTTCTATACCTCCTGCCTGAGGGGAGAAATGTGAACAGTCCATGTTGGAGTTGGGGTCTTTGAGTATGGAGGCAGTCGTGCAGACCTGCAGACTGTCGTTGTAGATGCTCTGCAGAGAGGGCAATATAGTCCTGGTGACCTTTTCAGCAGTCTTTACCACTCTCTGCAGGCGTTTGCGGTCATTAACAGTAGTGTAACCATACCACACGGTGATGCAGCTGGTCAGGATGCTCTCAACAATGCAGTTGTAGACATTGCTGAGGATCTTTTGCGACATACCAAACTGCATACAGACACACTACAGTATAAAATGCACTATATGGTAAATAGAATATAGGGGCTCGGGACAAAAAGGATGTAATACACACACTGATCTACATCATCAGAGAGAGATTAAAGGAGAGAGTGGGAGGAAACAGAGTGGAAGAAGGAAAGAAGTCAGAGATAAGAGAGAGAGTGGAGAAATAATAACAGAGAAATATAGTAAGAAGGGAGGAGGGAGAGACATAAAGAAAAGAGAACATACAGCATGTCTGCATGGTATATTGATTTACCTGTCTGCAGGTCTCCCCAGCTGAGACGTAAAGGTTTCAGTGTGTAGTTACTGGTGCTACCAACCTGCACAATGTTTTGCCAGCTCTTTATTGTTGCTCTTCCTTTTTCTCACCATTTTTCAATCACTGGTTGAGGCAGATGGCCACCCACCCTGAGCCTATTTCTGCTGAAGGTTTCTTCCATTAAAGGGAGTTTTTCCTCTCCATTGTCTCCTAGGGCTACTATAAATAAACTAAATTGATCATATCAACTAATTGTGTGTTTGTGCATGTGTGTATGTTTGTGAGTGTGTCAAGCTGTGTTTAAGAAACAGGCTCTGGCCTAATCAATTTGCCACTTGTATGTCATGTTTAGGAGATGACTAGAGGATAAACAGACCTTACTTTATACTTTGCAGTTCCATGAGTGTCCATGGGCCAGTTCTTGTCTTTGCTTAAAGTAGGATTAAAAAGCCTCATAAAGAAGTTGGAAGTCCTCCTCTGGGGTGTTTTTATTCCCAGCATTTCTTCAAGGCACTTGATAAATATGAGCTGAACCTGATCCAGTCTTGGCACAGCTGAGTTTGTGTCTTGCATTTCTAGTATGGCCCTCATGCATGCCTTGTGGTTGCCTTTATTAAGACCTCCCCTTGCCACTGAATGAAGCAGACATTTTAATCATTCAGTCTATTTGTTTGGTGCAGCCATACTTTGAACTGCAATTATGCATATTTGGCTTAAAGTTTGACTATCTGGCTATTTGACCCTAACCCTCACATACTCAAGAGTTGGTAGTGACCAAAAGCTAAATCCAAAATAGAGGGAATACTGGATTAGATTAGATTGAACACAAACACCACTTGATATGATCATGGGGTGTGGAGTAATATAATGACTGTTTGATAACAAGTTCAATATGTACTTAAAGATGATCAGTGATGTCAATGTTGTGTAGTACATAGGGGTGACAATGGCGCAGCAGGTAGGGGAGTCGATAGTAGTCTACGAACCCCAGGGTTGGTGCCTCTGGACAAGACACAGAATCCTGAACCCCAGGCGCCTCAAAGGTGCAGCCTGTTCACAAGAATTTCCCCAAGGGGATTAATAAAGTATTGATTATAATTATAACTTCTTTCTTTTGCCCCCTAACAGTCACAAAAACAAACTGGATTGTTATGAACAGTTTACCTCTGGGATTACTAAAGTTTTTTATAAATATTGAATTATATGCTTCACGTAGAAGCGTAGTGCTCTGTCAGTTTCTGAATGATCTACCCTGGAATAGGACACTCAAAGAAAACACAACTGAATCTGCACCTGCTCAGTGGGCACAGTGAGCAGCTACTGTACAGCAATAGTAATTTGAATACAATTGGAACACAGTGTAACTTTTGTTCAACAAAGCGCTGTTCATTTCAATATCAGGGCAGAGCCAGGAGTATTCCATTGATCACAGCAGGTTGCCAGCCTGAAAAACTGTTGTACTAGCTGTGAATCATAATGCAGATAATGATTTTTAAAGACACTGAGAAGCTCCTGAAAGGGTGCTACATGAAAGAGAAAGAAGGATGAGAGCACGAAAAGGGGCATATACTGTAGAATGTGGTGTATAGGTACAGAGACAAAGTGAGCATGAGATAGACAGAAACGCAGAGAGAGAGAACCAGAATCAGTGTCTTTTGTGGCCGAGTGACAGAACACAGGAGGTTCACCCTTAACTCCACACTGAGCCCCAGCTAAGACTTTGTAAACATCTCTTCCTTTCACAAGAATCCCTTTTCACATCCCCTAGCCTGCTTGTGTCACAAGTTTCCCAGAGCTCAACTCTCAACAGTTGCTCTGATACAAACAGCTAGAGAGCCACTTGTAACTGAAAAGACTGCAGAAGATTGTAAAACCCAATGACTGGGCCTTGGTGGACACTGGCACCCTTAAATATTAAGTATCTAAAGGAATTATTCATGAAGAATGTGAAAGGTCAGATAAGACAATTATGAATTATTTGTGTATTAAAGCAATAGAGTGTGATTCAAGATTCAATTCAAGATTTTAAAAAAAAACTTTAAAAAAAACAAAACAAAACAAACTTTATTAATCCCAGAGGGAAATTGCTTTGCCTGCTCTCAGTTCAGAGCAAAGCAATTTCCCCCTGGGATTAATAAAGTTTTTTTAATTGAACTGTGGTGTAACTTAGGGTTGCATAATCACATTCTACAAAATTCATGAAAGTGTGTGTCAGAGCTTTAAAGATTAATTGTTAAAGGACCCAGATAGTAAAATAGAAAATATGTTTATTGTAAAACTAACTATATAACTATAGAATTATACAGAAAACTCCACAATCCCACACAGCAGCACTAGGCAACATTGGAGAGGAAAAACTCCCTTTAACAGAACAAACCTCCAACCTCCAGGAGGTCATCTGTCTCAACCGGTTGGGGTGAAAGGAATCAAGTTCCATAAATCAAAACTAACCTGGATAGAATAAAAGATAAAGGAGGCTTTATTGTCATTGTAGTTATACAATGAAATTTTGTTCGGTGGCTCGTAGAGACCAGCAGCAATATACGTACAAAAATAAGATAAAATAACAAGATAAAAAAATACAAAACAGTACTACAGAATACCAACCATTTATCGTGCAGTTGTTGTTATTGCACATACAGTGGATATAAAAAATGTACACACCCCTGTTAAAATGCCAGGTTTTTGTACTGTAAAAAAATGAGACCACAAGAAATCGTTTCAAAATTTTTACCACCTTTAATGTGGCCTATAACCTGTACAATTCAATTGAAACATTGCCAAAAGCTTTCATCAATCGAAAATTGATGAAAAGACTAGATGAAAACTGATCAAGGAGGCTGCCAAGAGACCAACGGCAACTGAAGGAATTGCAAGAATGTTTGGTAAGTACTGGTTGTGTACTACATGTGACAACAATCTTCCATATTCTCCATATGTGTGGACAATGGGGCAGGGTTACAAAAAACATCCAGGCCCAGCTAAAATTTGCAAAAAAATATATGAAGTCTCTAAAAACCATGGGGGAAAATGTGTTATGGTCTAAGGAGACCAAGGTTGAACTCCAAAAGGTATGTTTGGCGCAGAAATAAGATTTCATATCACCAAAAGAACACCATACCCACTGTGAAGCATGGTGGTGGTAGTATCATGCTTTGGGGATGCTTTTCTTCAGCTGGAACTGGGGCTTTAGTCAAGGGTGAGGGAATTTTTAAAAGCTCTAAATACCAGTCACTTTTGACCCAAAATCTTTAGGCATCTGCTAGAAAGCTGAAGATGAAGAGGAGTTTCACCTTTCAACACGACAATGATTGCAAACATACATTCAAATCAACAACAATGGCTTCATCAGGAGAAAATTTTAGTTTTGGAATGGCTCAGCCAGAACCCAGATCCAAATCCAATAGAAAATCTGTGGGGTGACCTGACTTCTCAGTCTGTGCTCTGATTGTCCTGTATCTATTTCCTGATGGAAGGGGGACGAACAGTCTATGAGCCAGGTGAGCTGGGTCCTTAACAATGTTACTAGCCCTTCTATGTAAGCGGCCCACATAAACAGAGTCCATGTCCAGTAGCTTTGTTCCCACAATTGTCTGTGCATTCCGGACCACACATGTCAAGTCCCTGCGATTTTCTGCTGTGCAGCTAGTATACCACAGAGTCACACAGTGGCAGAGGATCCTCTCTATTGACTCAAGTCAAGTCCCTGCGATTTTCTGCTGTGCAGCTAGTATACCACAGAGTCACATAGTGGCAGAGGATCCTCTCTATTGCACTTCTGTAGAAGTTCACCATGAGCTGCGTGGGAAGTTTGGCTTTGAGTTTCCGCAGGAAGAAAAGTCTTTACTGAATGAATGAAGCCATTAGTAAAACTAAAGCATAATTATTTGGAGCTGCTTTGCTGCCTCTGAACCTGGACATTGTTGTCAGATTCATGAAGAAAATGGAGGACCCAAATGCAGACCAGAAAAAGAGAGGATTCAAACAACACTTTAATAAAGAATACGTACACAAACAAGGAGATCAAACTGAACATAAAATCACTCCTGGAGGAGGCAAAACCACAATACTAAAATAAACACTACAGACAGGGAGGTTGAGGGAAAGTGAGGAAAAGGACTAAGCATTAATGTGGGATGAGAGATGTGACATGATGACCTGGGGAGAGCATGGGTTGACAGAAGCTAGGAAAGATAAAAGATGGAACAGAAACTAAACCCAAAACAACTTACAGACGATGACAGGGAAGATGACATGACAAGGCACTGAGTAGCAGTATGATCTGATAAGGGGAAGTGGAGAGTGCAGGACATAAATAGTGAAGGGACTGATTAGACAAAATCCACCTTTTGGAGTGGTCATGTCAGAGCCCAGACCTCAGTCCAATAAAAATGCTGTAAAAAAATCTCAAGAGAACTGCTCATATCAGACATCCTAAGGCTGACCTGAAGCAGTTATCTGAGGAAGTACAGTACAAAATTTGTCCTGAGCATTATGCGGGTCTAATCCACAGCCACAGAAAGTGTTTGCATTAAGGAAGACTGTTTATATCTGATCATTTGTTATTTATAATATTTGTGGCTTTGATGAAGATCAGATCACATTTCATGACCAATTTATGGAGAAAGCCACAAAACTGAAAATAGTTCACATTTATTGCCACCGTTCACATTTGATTTCCTTAAAACTCACCAAATAGGATTTTCTGTCCAAGTAATTAAAGTTACTGGAGGTTACTGAACTTCTAATATGCATATCAAATCCACAATTAAGTTCTTTAGGAGGCAAATTATGATTCAAGGGCACATGTTTCTAATTTGAGGTAATGAGGTTTTTGTTTTAAACCTGAATGTCCCCATGAAATACACACTGCAAATGAAAGGAAGTACCCAGCGACACTGCAGTGTTACAGAACCATGATCCAATTTCAAATTAGCTATTTTTATTTTTTGTACAGCCAACTTTACAAGTCACTGTATTGTAAATGTAAACTGCTTATGAATTCAAACGAAGATGTAGAGTTACAGACAGAAACACACAGATAAGTCAAACATCAATGTCACTGACAATAAATGCTGCAAGTGTTGTGTGTAATTATCAATAAATGACAAGAAATCAGTGATGGATCTTCTCCCATTCACATTTAAATGGTGGATGACAGTTTATGAATAATACCGCTTAGCTGTTCTGACAAGCATGCAGTGCACCTAACAACAGAGAAGAAACCAAAGAGGGGAAAATGAATGAAAGACAGACATAATAAAAAAATGAACAAAAAACACAAAAAGAAGGCTAATGAAGAAAATGTGTCAGAATGGATCACAAGAAGGAGAAAAGATCAGAGGTGAGTGAAAAGATGGAGAGAGAATGATGAAACAGTATTCAGAGAATCACATAGCAAAATAGAATACAGATAGCATGTTTCAGTTCTGGGGCAATTGAATGGGTCAAAATCAATAGAAGCTGTTCAGCTCCAATTTAGATCCACACATCAATCACTGCAGTACAGGATCCACAGGACTGCACAGAATACAGGGTCTTCTAAGTCTTAGGTGAGTCATATGCCTCTCACACCTGGATTTAGGCAGCTTATCGCATTCTTCCTGACAAATACCCTGAAGCTCCATCAGATTCTATAGGAAGTTTTCTGTGAAACGGTCTCTCCACAGATGTCCTATGGGGTATTATTCTGGGCTTTTGATAGGTTACTCAAGGACAATCAGAGGCTTCTTTTGAAGCTACTCCAGCATTGTCTTGGCTGTATACTTCAGCTCAGTGTCGTACTAAATGTTAACCATTACCCCAGGTTTCACGCATTCATGATGACGCATTTCAGGTCGGATCAGTCTCACTGTCCCTGCTGCTCAGAAGGATTCAGAGTCCTTTAAATGCTGTTTGACAGACTCCAAACAAGCTGTGGCTTCCACCCAACCGTCTGATGATGTAGTGTTGCTGAGATCTTTCTCCTTCTGCCAAGTTCTCCCTTTTCTACTGAGAACTTCTGAAGCTTTGTTAAGAGTGACTGTTAGTGTCATTGCCCAAGGTCCTTTTTGCCCAGCTCTCATTTTTGTTGTATGGCCAAGTTTAGTAAGAGTCCTGCTGGTTCCAGTTGGTTCCAGTCCAGCAATGGGCCAGCCCTCACCTGTTGGGGTTGAGGGTGACTCAGAGCAACAACAAAATAAATAAAACAAAAACTAGATAGCACTCGGGTGTATATATACATATATGTATGTATGTATGTATGTATGTATGTAGATGGATAGATACAAAGTAAAATTATATAAAAGCAGGTCAAAAAAAGAAAAAGGGTTAAAGTGCAGTGTCGAATTCAGTAGGTCCTTTAAAATCCTAGGAGACCTTGTGTTATAAAGATAAAATTAGTCCATTCTGCCAGCTCTACCACAGAAAGAAATAAAACAAATTTCTCCAAACCAAAAAGTAACATAGAACTAATTTCAGTCCTAATATATTTATATATATATATAAATACAGTACAGGCCAAAAGTTTGGACACACCTTCTCATTCAATGTGTTTTCTTTATTTTCATGTCCATTTTTATT
>JAUBNQ010000027.1:214758-227678 GCA_032353495.1 Ctenopoma kingsleyae | reverse complement strand
ACTGGAATTAACAAGAGAGATCATATTTCTCCTATATTAGCTTCTCTCCATTGGCTCCCTGTAAAATCTAGAATAGATAAAATCCTTCTCCTCACTTATAAAGCAGTAAATGATCAGGCCCCTTCATATCTTAAAGACCTCATAGAACTTTATTATCCCAGCAGAGCACACTGTCGGAGTGCTGGTCTACTCGTGGTTCCTGGTTTCCAAATGCAGACTGGGAGGCAGAGCCTTTAGCTACTGTCTCTCTCTCTCTCTCTCTGTCTCTCTCTCTCTGTATCTTTCTGCAGGTATCCTCGACCTTGGAGCTGTAGTTGCTGGTCCTACCAACCTGTCCAGTGCCTCAGCTGCTGTTCCTTGTTGTTGTTTTGATCTCTGTTGTTTACTGTTCTTTTCTCTCTCCTCTGTCCATTCCACCCAACCGGTCGAGGCAGATGGTCGCCCATCCTGAACCTGTTTATGCTAGAGGTTTCTTCCGTTAAAGGGAGTTTTTCCTCTCCGCTGTCTCCTAGTGCTTGCTCAAGTGGGATTGTTGGGTTTTCTACATTATTCTATATATACTTATATTGTGTAAGGTCTTAAACCTTACACTGTAAAGTGCCTTGAGGTCATTTTGTTGTGATTTGGCGCTATATAAATAAAGTTGAATTGAAGTAACTTTCAGTACCAGTCATGAGCTTCACTACTAAGAGCTACTGGGTGGGTCACAGTGGTGATTCATTCAGCACAGTTTCAAAGTTTGCCGATAAAGAAATGTACATGTTCATACATGAACCCCATCTACTCTAGTCTAAAGTCCTCTTTCAAATGGCCACAGGTCAAATAACCTGTTTTCTTAAGCCATTCATTTTAAGATTAGCACTGAGCTGAAGCAGTCCAAAATTGCTCCTGGACATTTTGCAGGTCTAAGCGCTTGCTTGAGGTAATTGCTGCCAAAGATGATAAACCAGTAAATCATTAAAACCTTTTCCACCAGCACTCTGTATGGATCTGTAAGGATCTTGACTGTTGGTGTTTTATTATCTACATAATATTGTTTATTATGTATGTATAGAAATTACAAATAGTGCCATTACTTTTTCTTTCCACTGTATATGAAGATGAAAACTTTTATATAACTTTTAACCTCCTAGTGTCATTTTGTACCCTTTGATGCCACAGGTGCAAGATGACATGTTTAGCATCACTGTTGGAGTCAAAACCATAGAGCCACTCGAAGAGGAGAATTTAATATAAGAAAGACTGGGCTCCCTGCTCTGACTCTGCAAGTCCTCCATTCATCTTCAGTGTAGGATATTACTACTGTATCCCTACTTCCTATATTTTATTGAGTCACCATCAAAAAAAGCTTTAAAATGAACATGCCCTATGGCTCTGTATATTGTCTCATGCATGAACACCTTGTATAATTATAGAAAGAGCCAGTCTTGCCATTTTTTGATTAAAATGTTAAAATCTTATTCTGGAGCCAAATGAGAAAGCGAAGGGAAGAACGTAAAGAAAATAGGCCATAGGCTGGAGTGAACACAGAGCCCTTTCTAAAAGGGCAAAAGGTTGAGTTGAGGGAGCTCCAAAGACAGCTGCATACTGGTTTGATGCAGGCTCTCTGTCTGCTGGTTGAGTGCCTTACAATGCAGGGTGAGTTTGCCTGAGTACATGCAGCTATTTTCTAAAACACAATGGTACAGGAACCATAATTATTTTGTCCTTGAATGGCTAATATACAGTACTTTCATTTAGTTGCCATTTTCCAAGGTAGCGTTTTGATTTGTAGAAATGTACACTAAGTAGAGTCACAATTTGCACCTGTTGTATTTTGAAATATCCTTTGTTTTCTGACTGGTCACTCCTATACCCTGTCCAAATATAATCAGGGTTCATTGCTGCATAGACTTTTGCATGTTGACCTCGACCTGCCTTTGCCTAACACCTAGTCTACCAAAACTCCAAGTCTGATTCTGATTACCTGATTTCTGGAACTGTGTCTGACTCTGGGACTCTCATGTTTTGCCTCTAGCCCCTTCAGTCACATTGTTGACGCCAACACCAGAAGCTGCCATTTTTGACACCATTGACCACTCATTCCTCTGCATCTTGCTGTTACCTCACCTCTATGAAAAACACTTACCTTCAGTGCTGTTATGAAGAGAGCCCAGAACCCAAAGAGCTGAGTAAACGCATGATCAGAACTGGTACTTACCTGCCAGGTTTCCAATTTTCCCTACCAGATCTGGTAGACCACACCCTGGTTTTCATCTGACTCCATGCTTCCTCTTGTTTCTCTTAAGTTTTATTAAACATCTTAAAATTTACATTGTTGTCCAGTCTCTTCTTGGGTCTAGATACACAGCTTGTGAAATGGTAAATGACTATTATGTACTACTAACTAACTACTAGAGGTTTCTTCCATTAAATGGAGTTCTTCCTCTCCACTGTCGCCTAGTGCTTGCTCAAGTGGGACTGTTAGGTTTTCTACTTTATTCTGTATATACTTACTGTATATTCTATGTAAGGTCTTAAACCGTACAAGGTAAAGTGCCCCGAGGTCACTTCTGCTGTGATTTTGTGCTAAAAAAAAGAAAACAGATTAAAACAGCTGAATTGAGGAAAAAGTAGAATTGTGCTATTTGAAATGCTATTTGAAATAAAGATCATTGTCAAGTGTTTTCAGTCACTGTGTGTTGAATACAAAGTGGTTTAGTGTATGAGGTCTAATGCAGTGAAGACTGTTCAGAGAGACCAAACAGATTCTATCAGTGTTGTGAAAGTTCAAACTTCATAAGAGCTAGCTCAGAGTTCAGTTCACATAAAAATAGAAATCTGAATCTTGTACTAAATTCACAGTCCCAAAAAATTAACTAACTCTTTTTGGGAGAGCTAGTGTGAGTATAGCGACACACTAGTGAACAAAGCTTTTGGTGTTCGTGTTTATGTTCACCCTGAACCCTTAATAACACCCACATTTGTATTCTTAAGTAGCAAAATGATCCGTTCAGTTCTCATTCACCATAATATGAGCACATTCAATAAACCCAGAATTTATTAGAGCATTTATCCGCCAAGAGGACGGCCCAGCACGGGACGAGCAACACCTTCTATCTGAATAAGAAAGAGCCTTTGTTTGAGGACTAATGAGGAATAATGGATAGATGCTGCCCTTTCATCCATCCCCAGGAAGATTATTTCACATGTCCACTAGGAAGTCCTACCATAATGACCAATTTTGGGGGTGTGAGGTGTTCATAATACTGGATCATAATACTGTATGAGCCTCCCGTACTCAAACCCTTTCTATTGTCCACCTAATAAGCCTATTCAGGTCAGGTGAGAAATTACACCACCGTGGAGGAATTATGAATTATCTGAATTCAATAATCTAATAAATTTATTTATTTATTTAGTTTATTTAAGAATTAAACCCATACAATGTATAAACTTCTGGGTTTGTGTTTCAACATAGATCTACCTACAGATTTGTCTTCTTTTAAATTACCAGTCAACAGCCATTTCAAAAATGACACCATGAATCCACCGATTCCCCCTGTAGAGACATTACCATCCTGCCTGATGTGCTTTTCAGCTGCTTGTCACTGGAAAGATCCATCTGCGCTCCCTCCTCTCCATTCCTCTCTCGTTTGTCTGTCACTCAAACACCCTGTCTCTGCCTTCCTGTGTTTTTAATTCGTCCTGTATTTCTTCTTTCTTTATTTTTTCCTTGATCTGCGTCCTTCTCAATCATGCATTTTCTTTTTGCAATCTATTGTTCCTTCACTCTTCTATTTCTCTGTCTCTTCATGTTTCTCCATCACTCAGTGCCAGTGTATCTGTGCCTCTGATTAAGTTTGGATTAGATAGGCCAGAGAATAGGCGGCTTACATTTAAAGCTTGAGGGAAGGGTGGTAGGAGAATAATAATGAGACTGGAGAGCTGGCAGACTAAAGTGGGAGGGAAAGAGGATAAAGTATAGAAATGAGGGAGCCGTCTTACTTCAGTGTATATTTATAACTACAATGTGTCCAATATGAACCCAGAGCAGGAAGTCACACTCTCTAAACTAGACTTTTAGCTAAACCTGCAGATTTGGGTCAGATAAAGGTATGTGTGACAACACCCTAAAAGTCAATAGCACCCAGCAATGAAGAACACCCTGTGGCAGACATCCCACTCCTATATCAACACGCTAATAGTAAGCTACACTCCTGCACGCCCTCTCAGATCTGATAATGAGAGGAGACTGAAAATTCCCTTCTCAAGGGGTCTCCGATCCCAGTCAAGTCTATTTTCCTTTGTTGTCCCTGGCTGGTGGAATGACTTGCCCTGCTCCATTCAACTAGCTGAGACTATCACTACCTTTAAAAAACATTTGAAAACTCACTCATTTAAAAAGTTTTTCAAATGAGTCTTACACACACACACACACACCAAAAAAAGAAAAAAAATTGTCTAGCGCTTAACAATTCGTAGCATGTTTTTCTTCTTGACAAGTTTGGATCTTATCAGGGCTCTTAGTTTGTAGTAACTTTACAGAACCCGAATGGTAATTGCTTGTGTCTTCTCCTTGTAAGTCGCTTTGGATAAAAGCGTCTTCCAAGTAAAGTAAAGTAAAGTCAAGTAAAGTAAAGTCAAGTCAAGTCAAGTCAAGTCAAGTCAAGTCAAGTTCTAAAGGAAGTTCTGTGAGTAGCCTTTGTAAATGTAAACAGGGCAGAGCTATGGTGCTCTTTGTATGAGGCATTCAGGGACAGTAAAAGTTGTTAAGATTTTTCTAAATCCATCTTTACAAACACTCTATCCACTCTATCCTCATGCAGGATGCTTTTGAAGATCTTAAATAAATCAGAAATTTTAATAGATATCAAATCCACAAATATTATATTCATCATCACCTATTCTGATATGCTGGCCCTCAGCCAATGGGAATAAGATGTAATGAACAAAGCAAATTTTCAGCAGCTGCTGGACACAGTAAATAGTGTAAGACAGTAGTTATACATAAGTGTAACGTTACAGTGGTAACAAATGGTAGAATTATGTCCAAGTGTCAATGTTTTTTTTTTTTTCAGACATAGCCAGAAATAGCTTAGCTTTAGCATACATATTGTATTCCTTCAGTAACAAAATAAATAATGTTTTGGCCTGTGCTTGTTTTAAAACTTCTACTGCTTTGCTCTCACCTGGCTGCAATTCCAGGTGATCCATAATGATCACACAATGATCCATACACACCCATGTATCTGCATGGACAAAGTGCAGTTCAAGAAATACCAATGTGTAGCTGTACTGGTTTGACATATTGGTAATAATTGTTGCAGGATGTACAATTGAGCAATAAGGATTTTATATCCATATTAGAATAATGGTGTTCATTCAAATAAAAGCGAATCTGAAACCCTCAAGTTAAAAGTGTTATTTTTAATGCACTGCTTTTAAAGACATGCACATAGAAACCCCTCACATCTATCTGGCTGAGCTGGCCTCATTCACTTCTCACAATTTTTCTCCCTATCTCTTGATGTCTCTGACTTTGTTTGAGTTTGCCGATCCCTCTTCCTCATGTTCCACTCTCATTTGAATATCAAATGCTTAGTCTTTGTCTTTCCTCTCTATTATTGTCTCAGAAAGACTGCAAGTGACTCTTGATGTCACCAACAAACAGTTCATTGCTTTGGATTATAAATACCATTGTGGCATCAGAACAGTCCACCGGCGGAGCTGCCTATAATTAATTCCAAGGCCTTTGGGGTATGTGGTGACAGTCAGGAGAGAAAACTGGGCGACTATACTAAAAAAATGTGAAGGATGATAATTTAAGCAAAAAAGCATTTCTGGGGACAACATCACTGGTATCATTATTATCTTGTTTTTATAACAGTGACTCATTTTGTGGCCACTACTGTATTGTTCTTCTTTTTGTCACAAAAGTGGATTTACACTACACTCAAAACATGACTCATTGGTTGAGTACATTTTAATGAAGTCACAAATTTCCATGTAAAAATATTAGATTAAAAGAGCTTCTGTATACATTAGGGGTGCATTCCAACATTGAGATAGATAAGATGGACACTACTTTAATCCTGAAAGTCTTCACAAACAATAATTACTACAGGGAAATGTGTTTTTAAAAATAAAATAAGAACAGTGTTTGTGACATTAAATTAATGAATTACCGGTTAAGAGGTCCCCTGTAATGCCTTCGTGGACTATCGACTACAGATCACTAGTTGCAAAGCAGGAACTCTTCTACAGCAAAGAATCGCTGTGAACAGCTTTAATTTTAATAGAAACTCCTTTCAGACCTTAAACATAACATTTTCAAGTTAGATTTTACTCACCACAGCAGCTTGTGCCTCTCATGTATTACATACATCAAGTCTCTGCTCACCCCATAGAGGAGAACATGGTGACCATTTTGTACAACACTCAAATTCTGAAGATATTTTCTGAATTCAAATACATTCTTCAAGGAGGTCAAATTTAAAAACAACCTGGTTCAGTTCTGATAAAGCATAGCAAAGGACAAGAACATGGATAACATCATGGCGCTCACTTTACTGACAATAGTCGGACAATATCTGAATGAAGGAAGAAATTAATGTGAGGATGACAGTGACTACAGTAAATTATAGAACACATAAACAGATGTAAATGATAAAAATAATTCCTGTCATAACCTTTGTTGTTGTGGAGAAGAAACTGTCACACCCTGAGAAACAGACCAAACCAAATGGTGTTTGACTCTGTTTGAAAATGTACAAGAGTTTATGATTTTTGGGAAATAACTTTGTGAATATCTTTTGTATATATATTTGATAAACCTGAATTATTTTAATTAGGTAAGTCATTAGTTCTTTTCTGACATTGCTTCAGTTACTCATGTAACATATGACAAATTTCAATCACATCAGTCTTACTTAGATCCTGATTCTGTCTGACATGTACACACCAACATGAACATGGAAATAACAGAATATCAAGTTCTCGTTCCACCACCGAGGACCCATCCACTAACATGCTTATGCCCAGGCAGCCACTCTGTGCTGGAGCAGTTTGTTTGAGAGAGTAGGTATGCTACCTGGTCATTTCTTCAGATGGGAAACAGCAACCTGCGACTGTACCCATCTATCAGGCCCAAATGAGATGTCAAGGGTCAACTGAGACACAGCGCATTGCCCCTTTCTCCACAGGCTGCCTATTTGTCACCACAAATGAGGAAAACAACATTCTCTGGGGGTCCTTGACACACACACACACACACACACTAATTAGGCAGCCCACACATGGTTGAGCGTCTGTCGTGGAGGCTGAGATACACACACATACACATACACACACACACAGCTCTTTAGATGGAATATGTGGAAGACAGAAGACACATTAATGTTTTTTTTTCCAACTCCCAGCCCTCCCAACTCCATGTGTTATTGTGTCACACAATGTGAGTGTGCTAGTATTAGCTTGGCCACTGTTTTGCACATAAACCCAGTTATACCTTTATTGCTCATTAGCTAATTTTGTCAATACATGATCCAACATCCAGATGGGGCTCCACTGAGCAGACATGGAACAGAAACCACTATTGCATATGTGTATATGTATGTATGTATGTATGTGTATACAAAATAACACTTATATTGCACATGCCCCCACACCCAATAAATGCCAACAAGTCAGCATTGTTCATGCTATATATAAAAAATTTGGAAATTAATATCAAATAATAAATAAATCAACTATTTCCAATATATCCCAATTACATAAAAGTTGCAGGTTGATGTGTAAACTCTACATAAAAACAGATGCAATGATTCACAAATCTCATAAACTCATATTTCATTCACAATAGCACACAGAAAACATTTTGAATGTTTAAAATAGAAAATGGACAATTTTAACAGCAATATGTCTCAGCAGGCCCATGTTTACCAATTACTGGAATTTTGCAAAGGGAATGTTGTTCCATTCTTGCCTGATATAAGATTGCTGCTGCTCAACAGTCCTGGCTCTTATTTTTCATAATTTCCATTTCAAGACTTTTCATTTTTTTCAGTTGCAGGCAGAATAGTTCAGCACCGAAACTCTTCTACTACAAAGTCACACTGTTGTCATAGATGCAGTATGTGGTTTAGCATTGTCCTGCTGAAATGAAACGTCGTCCCCGAAAGACATCATAAGGATGGGAGCATGCTGCTCTAAAACCTGGATATGTCTTCCAATATTGATGGTGCCTTTCCAGATGTGCAAGCTGCCCATTCTATAGGCACTAATGCTCCCCCCATACCATCAGAGATGCAGGCTTTTGTACTGAATGCTGATAAGAAGCCAGAAGGTTCCTCTCCTCTTCAGGCTGGAGGATGCAGTGCCCATGGTTTCCAACAAGTATGTCAAATTTCTATCTGTCTGACCACAGAACAGTTTTCTACTTTGCTGCAGATCATTTTAAATGAGCTTTGGCCAGTAAAAACCAGCAGCAGTATGGCTTCTTCTTTGAATGACAGAACTAACTAGAGATGCACTGATCACTAAACTGGAGATTGGAACTGGACAGTTTTAAGCTTGATCAGCTTTGACCAGGTGATTCTGTGCTCGTCACATTTACAAGCCTGATGGCTCACATTATGCACCCGGACGTGGTGGAGCGGTGAGAATTTTCGCTATTCACTGTTCACTCATTGCACTCCCTGGATCAAAGCCATCATTGCTTCAGGCTCGTGATCTGAGCAGTAACCAGACTGAAATTGGAGCAGGATGTAAGGCAATGCTTCTGCCTTTTTTTTCTTTTTTTTGCCTCTGTCCAAACTTTGTTTGCTTTGTTTTTGGGTGTAGCTACCCTTTAGAGAAATATCTGGGAAATAAGTTTGTTTGGAATTAACTGTCTGGCGTATCTAGCCACACCTATCTTTGTGTACTGGGATGTACAATATTGAGCAGACATACACTGGGCCTCATGCAAAATTTTCATATTGTCATATCTTATTGTCACAAACTTTTCTCAGACCTTTCTCTTTGTGTGTCCCGTGTCAACTGGACAAACCTTCCATAAATGGCTAGTTTCAGACTGATGATTAACATCTGTTCATAGGTACATGAGCATTGCTGAGATTTGATCAATAGCATAACAGACTCTAAAATTACAATATAAGACACCTGTGCCACGTTTGTGGGAAAATTTCATTCACAAAAATCCGAAAAAGTCTAAATGTAGTCAGATGAAGCCACTATAATTCTTGAGTCACACAAGTGTGTTTGCCCCCGTGAAAGTGGTTTTCTGTTTTGGACTCTTGGGGCAGGTCTGGACAGTCATGATCTCAGCCTTTGTTTGGTTATTTCATTTTCCTTATTTATTGCTTTCCTCATTATTACAGTGAGTTTGCCAGCCATGCCAGCAAGATGCCTCATTCTCCTTTCTTCATACATTTCCCATCTGCTCACCTGCCCCTCCCCACCTGCTCCACTTTCTCAGTTTTCCCTCCAATTCCACCTGACCCTGCCACACCTGCCTACATACCTGGATCCAATTCCCCCTCATTATCTACAGGTTATGTACTTGCCAGTATGCTCAGGTGGCGATCTAACATGGCAGAACAAATTAGTTTGTACTAGTGTTACTTGCATGAAACCCACTGTCCTGTATGTAGATGTAAACTACATAACCTATTTATTTCCATCAAGAAGTGGCTTTTTTGGAATGAAATTTGTTTGGTGTGAGACAGTGTATGGACAAGGCTTACAGTGCCAGCCTACAGAGCTTTTCCTTGCAGAGTTGGTCAGTTTAAGTACACTTAAAGTACAGTATATTATAGTATGTTTTGCTATCAAGGAAGAAATATATCCCTAATGAATGTAAACAAAAATCATCTCAAGGCATTTTACATTGTTAAGTTAAAACCTTATAGAACTATAAATAAAACCCAACAAATGCCTGTGAGCAAGCAATGGGAAACTGTAAAAAAGAGACTCCACCAACATATTCATACATTTAATATTTTTAATGTATTACCAATACTGTGTTCTGCACAGGAATATTGCAGTACTTACTGTGTTTGTATTAACATGGGCCTCATTCCTGTCTGAATATGAAAGACTGGACTTTAAATAACTTACAGTACGTGGGGAAAATGCTGCATCTGGACCCCTGGAAAGTAATTTGGAAACCATACTTAGTGAAAACGTTTTTGGAAGGGGAACAAACAGAAAGGTTTAGGTGCAGAGACTCTGGGGATGGGAAAACAGAAGGCGAGTGGTGACAGATAGAAAGCTGTTTCTCCTCACCCTTCTCTCCATGGTGAAGTGAAGTGAACGGCTGTGTGAGGTAATAAGCTTCTGGCTCGTACTCGGTAAAGATAAACAGAAGCAGTTCAGGGCACTTCGTCATAGTGAGCCACTGGGTACACATGCACGTACAGTCTGTGCAACACACAAGAGAAGCTCAGACTGGTGCAGTCCAAAATGACTCATAGTTTAGTCACCCCGTTCAGCACCAATTGCTAATTGTTTGCCACAACAGTGATTATGTCAGTGAGACTCATGTTTGGCCTTTCACAGCAGTAACTTTGCACCACTCAGTTATGATGCACCACCTTCATTTTATGGAAGTAAATAAACAACTACAGAATTAACTGAGACTGAATTCATTCTGCAGCCACTGAGTTCCAAAAGTAAATGTGCAACACTGAGTATGGGATTGAGTAAGAGATTTCAGACTTAAACATATTGTCACTAAATTTGTAGAGCTGCGTATTAGGTCTGAGATGTGAGAGCATAAAGACTGTCTGACACTGGTATTTGACTACTATATTATTATTATTCTATATTAATTATAATGTAGTTTGCATTCATCTTAAACATTTTTTGAGCATTCAAAACTACCCAAAATGAATTTTATTTTTCATTATTTTTGTTTATAGACTGGCGACCAGTCCAGGGTGTACCCCACCTCTCGTCCAATGACAACTGGGATAAGCTGTCAGCTGATTTAGAGTACTCAAGTAAAATGGTAAGTGGTAAATGGTCTGCACTGTGCTTTTGTACCTATACTGGTACTCTACTACAGAAACTTTACAATGTCTATTCTTAACTTAAGAGACAAACCTTTTCTATGCGGTTCTCCAGCATTCTCCTTAAGGTGTCAGCATGCTTCAAAGTTGTGTCTGCTGTCAGTCTGAAACCCCACCACCACACACCTTTCCACAACTCAAGGGGTTGGATCTGAAAAATCTTGTAGCTTTTCAGAAACCAACAAGCTGTCAAGCACGTCTGCCTCATACAGGGATTGGCTGAGTGTGTGGAGGTGAAACAGCAGGAAGCTTTTAAACTTTTCTTTCAAGCTGTTAGGTGGAAGAGGTCGAATGGAAGTGGACCCAACAAGCAGACCAGAACCAGAGAGTTGAAACATTGATCAGAGTCTTTATGAAGCATAAACTAGACAACGGTGAAGACTAATTAAAAGGGGAGCGAGGCTCGGCTGAGTGGTGATAGGGAGAACTAAGAGTGAGGTGAGGAGTAAAGGTGAGCATGAAAACCAAAACCAAACCAAGTTACAGGAGAAATCGTGAGGGGAAAAGACTGAACCACGGAGGTGAACAGGAAGGCTGCTGGTGAGAGAAAGAGGAGATGAGCAGATGGCAATGAGGTGAAAGACTGGCAGACATGAAGCACAAACTATGAGAAGAAACACACAGGCGATGATCAGGGCAGAGTGCAGACAACAAGGGAGGGTGATAAATAGGGAGTGAACTAAATGAGTGAATGGGAGACAGCTGGGAAGAATCGGTGAGGGAAAGGTGAGCTGAGGGCGTGACCAAAGTGAGTGAGAAAACAATCAGGGAACCAGGAAGATGGGCCAGGCAGTGCGATGTGCTTCATTTTTTCATTCTACAGTATACATGCCCTGAGCTGACCCAACAGATTGCTCCTGGGGTGATTTAATATTAAAGCAGGAAAAATTTGCTGTCTGTGCAAATTTAATTTTTTCGTTACTATTTGTAGGTTGTCATTAATGTTATCAGTGACCATATCCTCTCTATGCTTATAGAAAAATAATCTGTTTGCAATTACGTTCTGAACCCACTTTCATTCCAGGTCTAGAGGTGGCTCAGTGCTGAATTATCTACACAGCATTTTACCCAGAACATATCCTGCTTTATGCCAGTATGATTTCTCCATGTAAGGATGGCTGGAAATAAATCACACAGAGAGAAGAATGAGTATGTGTGTGTGCGCAGTGTTGTAGCCAACTTTCCGTGGCAACATGGCTGGCACTGACAGCTGTGGCAGTTACAGTTATTGAGTCGATGGGTAATTGGTCTCACAGGAGATAAATGAGGCAGCGTGTGCATGTGTGCACTCCTGTGTGTACAAATGTGTCTATGTGCTTACACCATATATGTGTGTGTGTGTCAGTGAGAACCAGGAGGAAGATGATGCACCATCTTGATGATTACCCAAGAGGAGACAATCACAACTGAACACTTAAATGCTTGAACACTATTTGTCACCCATTTAGAAGACACGAGGTGGTTGACATTCACTGTCAATGGAAACCCGGGATATTGCTCTGTACAACACACTGTATGAAACAACTGGAAAAGGAATGTATGAGATGGCAATATTTTGTTGTTGTTGATATTGTTCTTTTTTTCTCTGTTGTGTAAGAGTTCTTACTCAACTCTTTTGCGCCAACTAGTCAGTTAATTAGAAATGAAAAAGCCCAGTGGTTTAGAGGAAAAATGTCTTCAAGGACCTCAAGCAAGTCTAGTTGCCACTGAGCACTTGGAATGGCAATGAGAATATTTTATTCTGGATATATCTCAAATACAATATAACTCAAAAGCATTCTTTCAAAAGAATCAAATCAGTAGTTTGCTACTATATTGGGCTTCACATATAAGTTAATCTGAGGTCTGTTTTAGATTTAGATCTCT
>JAUBNQ010000027.1:161948-179614 GCA_032353495.1 Ctenopoma kingsleyae | reverse complement strand
CACACACACACACACACACACACACACACACACACACACACACACACACACACACACACACACACACACACAGTGTCTAAACACTGAGCAGACACTGATGCCTCATCTCAGCCTGTCAGCTGTGATTAATGCAGTGAGTCTGATCAAATGAACTTAAGTGAATGCATGCACCACATTCATGCGCACACACACGCACATATCACACTGATGAGTATCCTGGAGGCCTCAGGTAAATTATGCAGAAAAGCAGCAAACTGAGTATTATTATTACATAAACTTGAACCAAAGAAGAGTGATCTGTTCAATAGTTGTTGCCCCTCAGGCAACAGCGGCTGTTTTATACTCTTTACAGTGTAATAAATCAGCAACACCAATGGTAGAATTTCTCATGGTTTACTTATTTGCATCACAGACTATGCTGATGTTTGTGCATGCTACCTTGTTATAAACTTCAGTTCACGGGCTCTGTTATGAGCAGACAGTCAGTGGACTAAGTGCAGGTCCTCACTGACAACATTCATTTCCTGACATTAGCCCAAATGCTGTGCTTAGTCTAACTAATTTTCAACTGAGCCCAGAAGCAGACATTTGACCTTCCCTCTCCATCAATTTAAATTAGCTTAACAGGACAATAGGTTACCTTTGACCTTTGCCCTTTGCTGCCAGTGGGTTAACCTGGAGAGACAGGTATGTGGTGTGTCCTGGGTCTGACCTCCTGGAAACTAAAAGAAATCCCCCTGAGAAGAAGGCAAAGCAAAGCACCACCTGTTAACAAACACACACTCAAACACACAATCAGAAACTGAGGACACTAATAACAATTTCTAAACCTCGTCCTCGAGGGCCACTGCTGTTTTCGAACTATCTCAGTTGGAAAACAAGCAGGGCAGTAGCCCTCGAGGAACAGGGTTGATCACTCCTGCAAAACATTTTTCTGCACAGAGGATATCATAAAAGTAAAATGAATCTTTCCTTTTCTCTCAATCCTGGCTCTGTATTAAAGTCTATGACCAGTTTTGCACCCTTCACTACTGTACTAGATGTCAAAGAATTCATTAGTGTCCAGTTATACCTATACTTATATATATTATAGAACAGACACAGTTTCTCAAATTATTCAAGTTAATGTGCTGCTGCTCAGCTAAAATGACATTCTGTCACTTTAACATTGAGTATTGAGTATTTAATGCTCTTTAATATTTCAATTAATTAAAAGCAAATCTATTGTTCCTGTGAGCAGAGACTTACTCCTGAATGATAATGTGCTCGGTTTCACTGACCTTCATGACTGGCTGCTGTCAGCTTGATTCAAACTATATTTGTTGGCAGGAAAATGAAAAGTTGATTCATAGTTTTTTATAACACTGTCACTTTATTTTAACCATTACCAGAATAGCTACAGCGGTTCAGAAAGCACTTTGTCTTGTGTGATACACACACACACAGCAAACTGAAGATTTTTTTTAATTTCTGTCTTCATGTTTAAGGAATCCAAAGTAATTTCAGGTAGTCACAATCTGAGGTGGGGCTGTCAACATGTGCAAGGCCAGAGGGCTTTAGAAGCTCCAGTAATCTGAAGAAATATGTTGGGCACCCAACACCCTTGGCAAATTCTGTAATCCTCTGTCAGTCAAATGATGGTTACAATTAAGAAGAAATTACTATGCTGATTTTTGTCCTGTCTTGTGTAGGCTCTTCTTCTTGTGTAACAACACAAATGAATGGCATAGCTGTATTTCTGCAAATGTGAGTGATTCCCGTAAAGGATGTTGCTGAGTGACATGTTTATCAAGCTGAGTGACTAATGCTCAAAAGTATCCAGAAGCTCTTTGTCCTCCTCCATCAATTTTTACACTCACTTCTCAATCTTTCATTGTTTTATGTCCTAGAAAGTTGTTGTGGTTCTGTCATCAGTCAGTATCAAGCATTTATATCAATAACTACCCACATGAAGCCTGCAAGTTGTTCAACTTGATTGATATAGAGCATATTTAAGGGATCTGGATCAAAGGGTTTCGAGGTTCAGTGTCTTGTCCAGGGACACTTGTCTCTCAAGGACACACTTACCACATGTGGCCAGGATCAGGAACTCTGAGTTGAACTACAAAGCGTGGGGTTCGTAGATGACCCCCTTCCAACTGAGAGAAAAATATATGTACCCCAGAGGAAAGCATAAACGTAGTCCCCCACTACAAGAAATTATACACTCGAGATTTGGGGAAGTTGCAGGACTTGAACATTCCTGAAGGCTGAGAATACCATTTCAATACTTCTTGGGACCAAGTTGGCCACTTTTTAGTTGATGAAAGTACACCTTAATTATACTAAAAATAAACTTTTATATGTACTATTCACTAGTGATGTACTACTAGTATACCTTCTAGTTTATGAAAGTAAACTTCTAAATACTAATACTGAATGTACAGGTATACTATCAGTTTACTTTTACCACTTTTGAGGTGATCAAAGTTACAGGAATATGGTTAAATTGTACAATTTAATTTTACATAGAACATGAAGTCATAAGGCAGTTGATAACTACCTCAGTGCTTTGGTTGTTAATATAATAATATTATTATAATATGCATGGCATGATAACTCAGTGGGTAGAGCAGTCGTCTTCAAACCTGAGGGTGAGCGGTTCGATTCCCAGTCCCGGCAATCTACATGTTCAGGTGTCCTTGGACAGGACACTGATACCCTGACCCTTGGCGCCTCACAGGGGGCAGCCTGTCCACAAAGAATTTCCCCAAGGGGATCAATAAAGTATCTATTATTATTATTAAGTACAGACCAAATATACTATTCTAGTATACATATGGCTCGTATACTTTTCTAGATACTAGTATATATACTTAAATATCATTCTGTCAGATGTGTCTCTGATAAGTACATAAAAGTAAACTGAAAGTATACTTGCTTATTTTTAGCCATGTTATTGGTTTGGTGTGCTGCAACCACCTTCTTCGAAACTAAAATATTTTTACTTCAAATCTCAAGGTGTCACAGTGAGAGACGTCTGTGCCATATTCTGTACACATAACAACACAAGTATAAACTGTGAAACGGTAAAAGAATTAATGAATAAAGAGAAATTTCATTACTCTCTCGTCACACCCTGTTCTTGCATCCATTCATATCTCTGGACTATGATGCAAGGAAAAGATGGTGGGAGGTGTGAGAAACATGGATAAAATTACATAATTAAGTAATTAGGATGTACCAAATGTCCTGCCTGTTACCTGTACCTACCTGCCTGCCAGTCAGCACGCTTGCCCTTAAGCCTTTGTCAGCGTCATCAGTTTTTCTATTAAAACCACTGAAAGGTTCCTGCCTGTCAGGTCCATCTGCACTGGGGTCCATCATGTTGCCTTGTTCACACAACTGTGACAATGATGAATAGTGCATTTTACACACCTACAATTACGTTCTTAAAGGTACTTCTTTGATGCTCCTCAAAGTTCTTTGAAGAATCTCTGTTTCACAAACAGATTTGATATAACTGCAGGTAAAACCAGGCTTTTAATCCCATTCCATTCTCCTTGAGGCTTCTCCCTGTGTTGCTTGTAGCTCGCTCTGCTCTTCCCAGCATTACAATCATGTCTCACTCATGTCTTTTTTGTGGTGGTTGTTAGTCTGGAGACGTGAAATGTTTCACTTATAGTACATGTGTGAGGTTTAGCAGTTTATTATGATCTTTTACAAGGCCCCTGAGCAGGTGTTTATGCACTATAAATCTGCTCCAGGTAAGGTTTTTATGTCCAAATACAGCTGTCTATCAGTTTAACTCACAGAATGGGTCTACAACAGAGGTGGTAGGATACAGAAATTCAATACTTAAGTAAAAGTAGAAGTTCTTGCCTAAAGGACTTCTCTAAAATACTCCAATACAAATAGCACTTTCTGTGTTGTTGTAGTGTTTGTCCATTAACTCTAGAGTCACTGGTTTAAGCCCCAACTCCTCCAAGTCACTGAACCCCTAACATGTCTACAAATGCAGTGATATTGTAGCATCTTTCAGATTTAGCGTATGTGCCGGACCTATGCAGTGTACTATTAAAATGGCTACAGCCTAATGGGGTATACAGTACAGTACAATGCCAGCACTTAGAATAATAAATGACGTAGGTTACAATGGGCCTGCACTGAAGGTAAGACAGCAGCTGACATCTAAGGAGCTCTGCACTAAGAAAATACATGAGACCCAGCGATGTCCACAACATTGAATAACCACAGAGCTTTTACTTCTTCTTACTTCTTTAATGAACAACAAGAACAAATTTCACCCAAAGTCAGAAAAACTCAAGAACAGTTTTACTGTAGTGTTCTGCATCAGATGAACACTGTAAATACTACAGTAGAAATACAGGATATATACATAAAAGAAGCTAAAAGATACATATCAAAAAACTTTGATCCATGTTTGCCACAGCAACGCAGAGGTGTCATCTCTTATAGAGGGATGAAGATTGATTGCTGATGTAAGAATTGTGTACAGCATTCAAGATTCAGAATTATGTAAGAAATATCTGTGGACTGGTGTGTTTCCTGTTGTTTGACACAGTTAATCCAGTTTGGGGCCTTTGGACGAAATGTGTGTCATCTGCAAGAGAAAGTGATGATAAAGCTTGTGTGGATCGGTTCGATTAAGCATGTCTTAGCAACTGACAAACACTGTAATAGAATGACAGGAGAAGGAAGCGGTTCAGCCTGCAGGAAGATGTAAAGCAAAGGCAAAGCGCTCAATGACTAATACTGCATGTGAGGAGGTGAAGGGGAAGACGACCACAGCTACATGTTACACTGGCAGGATGATACTAGAAGACGCTGAATAAAAAGAAAGTTCCTATTGCCCAGAACCAAATACGCCTCATAAGAAATGATCTATAATAGCTCTCAGTAAATGTCAGTTGTGGCATGATGAACAGAACATTCATTTAGTTGTACGTTTGTACTGTATCTTTAATTGTGTCATCATATTTAAACTCCCAGTTCACTGAGATGTAGACACTATAATTCATAAGATAAAAAAGTGTGTCAATGCCACACCTGCTCTTAAATCTCGTGTAAATGTCACTTGATATGTATGTGTACAACAGGTTCGTGCTTGAGACCCAGTGAGCTTTGGTGTTAGAAAACGACATATCGTGGTGTTAAGATGTTCAAACGTAGCAATGAGGATGATGGATGAAGTGTTACCATATTCAGTTGAGAATACAGTGAGTTCTCCTTCATGTATCATATTCCATCGTGTCTGTGCATTTCTATTCAAATTGCTCTGGAATGTGGTGCCTGAATTCTTTGGCCCTAACGACTCACCACAGACATCAAGCACTCTGCAAGAAGATTCCTTCAGGCGAGTTGGAGCACGAGCAAACGCACACACACACACGTACATATAGCATATACATGCAAATGCACCTTGTGGAACTATCCAATATATCACAGGAAGCAAACAAATTAAGCAGCCTCAGACTCCGAGAGAGAGAGAGAGAGAGAGAGAGGAGCCAAACCCACGTGACGAAATTCCCACAACATGTATATATATGTATACACACATGCTCACACACACATATACACACCGCGTTAGGACTTAGGGGCTCTCATTAGTCTTATGGCTCTGAACCAGGGAGGATTAATGTCATGGTGACTTTTCACGGTCTACGCAGAGTCTGGTATTTGTGTTCTTTTTTGTGAGGACCACTTTGAGTTTGATACCATGTGAGTGAAGACACTTAAGGAAAGTAAGGACATTTTGTTCAGTCCTCACATTCTGACATGACTTCAAAGGCCTGTTCGAGGGACTCTGCTTTAGAGCGCGGGTTAGGACGGGGCCAGGGTTACGGTAGATGTTGCATTTAGGCCATGAACACTCATTCATTCACTCAAACACTAATAAAACAGGATGGCTGCATCATTGGGGTTCAGTTGGTGAGATGATCCAAGAGGTCCAGCTGTATGAGTGTGTGCAACTGTAATGTAACATTAGAAAATAATCAAGCAGGAATGTTTGCTGGCATCTACGTGACCGGCCAGCTCAGCAGCTTGCCGGGTGATGACCCAGCTCAACCTTTTCTCTGCTGGAAGATGCATCATTTTGGCAGGATGAATGTGAAGGTCTGTGTTTTATCACGCTGAGTGAAAGTGTGTCTGAACACAGCCTAAGGGGTCAGTGAACACATCAGTGTCCACACAAAGTCCAAATGTGTTGGAGGAGGTAGTGGGCTAGATGCCTCCATACTGAATGATGCTCATCTACAGCAACATACTGTGATTAGTTAGTTATTATCACCAGGACAACCTGGACACGTGTTTTAAACCAAACTCTACTTACCAGAAACACCTTTCACATAGTGCAGATTTAGACTTTATGCAACAGCTAGTTGGGAAGGTTCTGGTCCATCGGTGGACTTTGGCAAGAGGCCGATCAGGGGGAGGACAGAAAGCAAAGAAAGGAGAAATTTGACTGAGGATATTTTCCAGGTGTTGCGTGCGGCTCCGCCTCTGCCCCTCTCTCTACCTCCATACCCCGGGGCTCCACGCCGCAGACAGCCAAGCAGGGAAGAGGGGGCTGGGCCGACACTGCAGTTCGCTCGGACCGTGGAAGGACAAACACACGCACACAGACACAGACACCGACACCGAGAGGACAGAGAGGGCTCAGCTCAGCTCAGCTCCCTGCCTACACACAGAGGACCACTTCAGCTGTTTCGCACTCGTTTCTCCGCGTTTTTCATCCTCACACTGAACTTTCTTCTTCTTATCTGACTCGCAGCGGCAGCGCGGAGCCTTGTGCGCTCAGACAGGATGTCGGAACTCTCCGTGAACGACCACCTCGAAGGGATCTTGTCAGATTTTGAAGGTATGTGGGCTGTAATATGAAATTACTTTACTGCTGCCGTCATTGATGACATGTAATAAAACCAGCTGTGGGCTTAGAGCTGCAGGCTGCTTCACCTCCTCTGCTCTGGACTGGAACGGTTCCATGTTCCTGTTCAGTAGTTTTCACTTCAAACGCAGCACAGAACATGAAACATTGAATCTGTTACACATCAATCCTGGACTGTAAATTATGAAAAGTAAAGTGGAGACTTGGATCTTGGAGTGTGATCAAATGAGATGGACATTTTCTGCTGTCGACTGACACTTCATAGAACATTTGAAGGGTGGATAAAGAATATCTATATGAATTGATAATGGTTGTAAGTGATGGTGTCAGCCCTTTTCTCGAGCTGTTTCAAGATTCAAGATTCCGCCTCCAATACCCATAATCAGATATCTCAAATAATAAACATATTGTAATTAAAGCAATCTTTAATTGGACTTATTATCATTATTATTATTATGATTTATCACAGTGTAACTGAAGGTGAGGGTGAAACTGAACTGAATTACGTTTCAAGTCAATGAGGAATTCTTACTAGTTAAAATTCAATCACAGATATGAGAAATACATGTACATCATGTCTCTGTCTTGTCATATATCCTGTCAGTAACACTTACAACAATTGCACTGATGTCACATCATCTAAAGTAGAAGGTACGGTAAATGAAATGGCCGACACCTGCCCCTCCCTCTACACTCATATCATTTAATAGCTGGAGGTGGTTTGAATCATTGAATGAGACGTAGTAAAACTACTGGAGTCAGATGTGGAACAGCTCGGACAGGTAAGAGGGCAGCACGAGGGACACAGAGGGACCAGAGCTTGAAAAGCTTTCTGTGTGTGCAGACTGAGGCTCCTCTGTGTGTGTGTGTGTGTCAGGGGTGGGGGTAGTGAATAAGTGTATCTCATCAGCATACAATAGGATCTTTTTAGACTGTATGACTGAGCTGGCTGTGAATCAAAGACTCAGTCTCTTTTGGTAACTCCTGACTCAGTTTAAGTCACAAAGAACTCCATTTAAGGAGTGATGTTTTTCACTGTGTGTACGTCCATTCTCATAATGCAGTAAATTGAAGCTATGCAGTGATGGAGTGTGTGTAGTAAATGTTACCTGTTATTTAGAACGACTGGGTCACATTAACTTTGCTGAATGAGGTAATTATTAAGTTGTTTACTGGACTGTTGCTGAATTTCTGAAGTTAATGCCAGTTCTGATATTTTCACACGGCCCCACATTCAGGATTTTCAGAGTGGACTCAGACTCTGCATGTTTTTCCTTTGCTTGTAGAATACTTGTCTCCCTTCTTGGTCTTCAACTAGTTCTATGCTCAGACTACCACCATGTTTCACTTGGTCAGAGGCAGCTTTCCACTGACATTGAATGGGTGGCTGTCGCTGGCCCAGGCTTTTGTATGAGTATTTGTGAACGTACATTTGCTGTTGTAAATCTCTGGACTTTTCCCCAGTGACGCACTGTCAAATGCTGGTATGTAACACCCCCCGATTGTTTGGCCTTGTTTCCTGTTCCTCAGAGGTGTAGACTCCTGCTCATTCTCTGAGATCACTGTTAAGCAGTAACGTTGCTGCCTTCATCAGTCTGTTAAAGCCACGGCTTTCTGACACTCAGACGCGGGTCACTTTTACATTAATGTTCCTCACAGCTTCAGAGATACTCACGACTGTGATGGATGAACTACAGTTAAAGTGCAGTATTTGCCTTGAATGCAAGATTGGACAGTGCTCAGCAATAAATCATATGCTGCATCTGACAATAATGCCTGTGACATGACTGATTCAGATTCTGAATCTGAAGAAATTAAACTGAAATAGAAATTGGTCCATGAAATAAAAACTGAACTGAAACTTTCTAATGGAACATACTAAAACTAACGGAAAAACGCAGAGTGAACACAGTTATATTATCAAAATTAAAATAAATTTGAACATGCTGAACTATTAGAACCATGCAGGGGACAGGTCAGGATGACTGGATGATATTTTTATTTGTTTCCTGTTTTAAACCAACATTCAACATTGTTTTCTTAACTGTTATTGTTAATTGTTCTCCACAGGGGTCCCTTACCTTAACAAAGTAGTTAATTTAAATCAGAACAAAATATTTCCATGATCAAACCTTACTTGTATGGAACAATCTTGGACAAGACAGGAAAGCTAAAATGAGTGTGAGTATCTTCAATGAGAGGACAGCGTGGAGGGAGGGGAAGTGAGAATGAGACAGACGTAGTTCTTCCTCGGGGCAAAGCGTCATATCCCGAGAACGTGCAGGGACACTACAACAAAAGCTGCCCTCTCTCCAACATTCTTGTGTTTACACAGGTGTTGATCTGTTCCTCTTAAACTCATTAGTGTTGACTTCAGCTCCAGTCTGCCACTGGACAGTCATTGTCTTCACATTCTCTACAAGTGACAAGTAGCTGAAGAGATTTGTAAGATTGTGTTTTTAAAGCAGTACTGTCTGTGTCTGACAGACAAGTATACAGTATCTCTCTAGTTAGTGACCAGTTCCTCCAGAAGCGTGCTTCATGCCGAGCCTCAGTCACAGAAGTTCATCAGATGTGACAGATCTAAATTTCTTTTGGTAACAGGGGAGCGATTGTTGATGCTGGGCTGGCCAGCCAGCTGTGGAATGCTGGGTGAAGGATGGTGTCTTATAGCGGGTGCTTCTGTTTTAATCAGATGGATCCAAGAGCCACCAACTAAAGGCATGTGATTTAAGGAACTCAGTTGAAAAGGGGGGTTTTGTGTGTGCTTCTACACACAAAACAGAACAGAAGGTGTGCTTCACACTGTCAAAATGAACCATGAAATAATGATGGCTTTTTCAAACTTTCACTACATGGAGCAGAAGTGTTCAACATGGTTGTGGAAGAACTGAAGTACCTGTGTACACCTGGTGAATCAGAGCCTTGAATTTTACTAACACGGTGGAAGTTTTGTCCAGAAACTATTGAATATCTGGGGCCTGTTACTGTGAATTTAAGTGTTTTTTTTTTTAGTCAGGATGTATGATTCAATGTGTAATGTTGCTTTGCATCACAATGTTGTGTTTTTAAAAAGACATTGTGAACGCAAGTATGCACAAAGTCTTACTTTAAAATCACGCTGTGACTTAGAGATATTTTTATGACTCTGTGACCACTGTGGACAGAGGCATTATATTTTTGTGTACCCACCCGTTTGCCCCATTGTTGTGAACACGATGTGTCTTGAGGGAAGATTTTTAAATTTGTACAAGCATCCACTTGAACTCAAGAATAAAATGATCACAGTGACCTCATGTATACTATATTTTTTAATGTCTTTAACTCGTCTGGGAAGTCTGTTCACAAGGTTTAGTGTGCTTATGGGAAAATATGACCTGATTTGTGAGGTCAGGCACTGAAGTTGAACGAGAAAGCCTGACTCGCAGTCTGGCTGCAGTTCTGTGCAGGCCAGTCAAGTTCCTCCACACCAAACTCACTCATTTATGTCCTTATGAACCTTGCTTCATGCACTATATTCATTGATTTGGATGGGTGTCCCTATACTTTTGACAATATAATGTATGTCCACTGTTAGTGGTGTATATCAACAATGCCTGACAAGATAGAGTTCCATTGCATCTTTTACAAATTTCCACTTGGACTCATGCATAAACTTATTAGAATATGAGTCTTGACATACAGTACATCCATGCAAACTGCAATGTCCAACACATTTTCATCCCATCTCTCTCACGGTGAAAACTACAGGTGAGCTGAGCAAAGAAATGATGTGTGTCATCTAAAAGATGATTTCCAAAATGTTGGATTTATGTTTTTCTGTGTCTTCATTATCATGGCTCAAACCTAAAATAAGACTGTGACTGATGTTTGATTCATGATTCAGGTCGATTTATCACTAATTAATAGTTATAAAGTTACGTGCATGGAGGGAAGGATGTGAGAGGATTTTTTCTCCTGTTAATGATACAGATATCCTGAGAGCTGCATCATTACTCTGCAGAGTTACTGTGTCCTGTTCTTATAATACTGTGAAGTTTGGTTAGTAAAAGTACAAGTCTCTGCGCTTCACTGCTGCTGCAGGTCACACAGCACTGGTGTACTTCTCATGTTTCCCTGTTCTTATTTTTATGAATACAGTTAGTGATAAATACATTATGGTTTCTACGTCTGACCACAGCAAAGTAGAAAATAAAGTCATCTCCCCTGACAGCGATGTTATAGCTGCACACTGATCAACTAAGGCAGAGAAAACTGTCATGAGTTTGTCACATAACAGTGGATAAGGTGAATGGAGACGTGAGAATGAGCTGTTCCGACTGAACAAGTAGATCCACACCGTGTACCTGTGTATACCCTGAACTACACCACTGGGTGTGACACACATACATGTGTTATCATGTTTTGTTTTATTCAGCTTGAAAGTTGTTATTCTTTAGCTACCAGTTCACCGTCGCCCAACTTAACATCCATGTCCACACATGTGATCACCTGTGAACTATGTAGACAAGCAGTCTGAACTGAAAAGCCGTTGCTTGAAACGTCCTATTTGACCAAAGATGAAACAGGTGTTGTGCCAGAAAAGGCACCCCTGTAGATAGCGTCAGGAGTGAGAGAGGCTCTGTGAGCAGCATCAGGTCTGACAGCGGCACCAACATTATCAAAACAGTCGAGCTGAACAAGTGGACACAGGCCTCACCTGACCATCGGTAGAGTTAATGGGTCACAGGAAATATGTTTCACACCTGTTTTAAGCTAAGAAACTGAGCAGCCAGTCTCACGTTAGTCAACTGGTAAACTTCGGGTAAATGAGAGATAATAGATCGTCGCTACTAAACATTTAAATCGCAGCATTTTGTGTTCATGTGATCGCACAGACTGACATCGCGATTGCGATTTCGTTTCGATTAATTGTGCAGCCCTAGCGCTAATCCAACTTATTGATTAGATCTTAAATTGACAGTTTCATGAGAGAAACTTTGCCTACATGGAAAGTTTGGAAATCTCTTTCTCTTGCGTTCACACAGCACATAATAAAAACCTTTGGACAAGTGAAAATGTGTGAAAAGCCACTATTTTCTAAGTAAAAACTACACATACACTACCAGTCAAAGGTTTGTACACACATAGGCTTTACCATCTTCTCTATGAAAAGATGCATGTCTTCAGCTGTGTTACCATCATTGCAAAATGGTTTTATAATGATCAGTTATCCTCTTAATTTAATAAACTTCCATTAGCAAACATAATGTGCTACTGGAAGACAATACTAATGTTTGATGATTATAGGCCTCTGTATGTTTATGTAAATATTCCTTTAAAACAAACAGTTTCTATATACAATAGACACTTTTAATATTAACAATACACTGTATTTTCAGTTTAGAACTTGATGTTAAAAAAATCTGCTTCTATAGACATTTCTGTATGTGTCCAAACTTTTGACTGGTGGTGTATAATACAAAAAAGGCTTAAATGTGCTACATAAAGCTTCCTATGTGCTGCAGGAGGAGCTGGACATGATGGTTTTGTGTTAAAACCTTTGATTCTGTATATCAGTGTAGAGAGCACATGAGCTGGATTCTACCTACTTTTATGTTATTTTGGTCTCTACACATGCTTATGTGAGTGTCGTTGGCTGGATCAGTGTTCTCTCAGACCAGTGGGCCAGTCACGCATGGAGTTGGAAGGACCATAAACTGCGATGTTTCAAATTTGGAGAAGTCTGCTAACGTAGTTATATAGTTGCTGCATGAAGGATTTTGATGCTTGAGAATGTGTGAACTCAGTTGGACAACCCTGTCACATCCTGGTACTAAACTCAGATCAGAGAGGGTCCCATGACTTACTGACCCACTGACCACACACACACACTCACACACACACACACACCACACCACAGCTCTTTGTCTTTTCTCATGACAAGCGCTCGTCCCCCTGTGACATTCCAGCGTGCATTAACGCAGTGGAGCCTGGGACACCAGTCAGTGTTTTCACTTCAATAATAAGGCTGTATGCACATGGCCACACATACCCTCGCATGTTGCAAAAACACTTTCCCTTGACCTCAAGAACAAGTGTTTCCCCCTTGTCAGCCTAAATCCCTCTCTCTCTGTCCCGGGCCCATGATCACACACACACACATACAGAGGTAGCACTTGTTGCAGTGCCTGCTGCCAAGTCGTTTTTCCATAACAGACCAGAATTTGGCAAGACATCAGTGCAAGCTGCCTGGTACTCATGTCTGGAGTTGTCAGGCCCCTAGGAAACACTGTACCAGTTCTAATGAGCCTGACAACAGGGAATACGTAAAAGCTCAAAAGCCATGATTCTCAGAAAAATAGTTCAATATCAAGTTCAGATTCAGTATCATGAGTTGAATTTGTAATCTTTGACTTGAAGTCACTGACTTCTAAGTCTTCTAGAAGTTTACTAAAAGAACAGTTCTGTACAAGTGTTATCTTTTATCTCTTATCTGCTGCTCCTCCATCCTTCTCTAAGCAAACATGAAGCTCTGGCAGTTAGATTTAGAGGCACTGTACCTTTAATTTAGGCTCCATCTTCTCGGTAATATTTTTCAGGCAACAGGTGCTTATGAGCAGCATAGTAGCCACATGTCTGAAATACAGTGATGTAAACGCTAGTTTGCTGTGTGTGTGTGTGTGTGTGTGTGTGTGAGAGAGAGAGAGAGAGAGAGAGAGTCCTCAGGCACTGTGTTATTTTCAGTGTTACAACATTGCAAATGACTGCTTGGAATGTGTCTTCCAGATGTGCTTTTAGTAAGTGGAAATTGTTTTAATGCATTTGTTTGTCTGTGTGTGTGTGAGTGTGTGTGTACTTTCCACACAGCAGCCACTACAAATGTATAAGCAGGTTTGTGCTGTTTTTTGTATTTTGCTTTCTCCACATTACTCTTATCAGTGAGTTAGGATTAGAATTAGGTTTTAGTTAGAGTGCGGGTTAGAATTAGGCATTTAGTTGTGATGGTTAGCGTTAGGGGTAGGGAATGCACTATAGAATAGAACAGAATAGAATAAACCTTTATTATCCCACGAATGCGAAATTTAACTGTTACAGAGCTCTTATAACAAAAGGAATATAGGAGAAGAACAAGTAATTTAATTATCTATATACACAAAATAACCCCATATACATAAGCAACCAAAAATTTTACAAGATGTACAGAGATATGTGCACAAATGAATAACAGCAATTAAAAACAAAAGATATGTCAATCAAAAGGTGATAAATAAATTAACCAAGTTAAACTGCATTGTAAAGTCTGACGGATGCTGGTAAAAATGACCTGCAGTAGCGCTCCTTCCTACACTGTGGGAGCACAAGTCTACTGCTGAACAAGCTGCTCAGTGCTCGTACAGTCTCATGTAGGGGGTGGGAGACATTATCCATGATGGATGTCAGTTTGGACAGCATCCTCTCCTCCCCTACCTGCTCGATGTCAATGATTCCCCCTCTAAAGATAGCAAAACAAGTTTGTGTGTGTGTGTTCACACGTGTCAATGCACATGCTGTCTTGTCTGTCAGAGAACTTTGTGGAATGTGCCGGTTGAGGGGTGGGGTGGTGTACATGGACTTGTCCAGACTCGAAACCCCTTCATACTGTGTGTCCACAGGTTAGACTGGCCTTCCGGTCCTCCCCGTGCTTACTGGTTGCCAAATGAACGTATCTCAGGCCATAGCTGCTTACTCATCAGTGGGGTTTGATTTGTTAAGGACACAGAAAAACCAACACATACAGAGAAAACCGAGGAAAAGCATGCACACACGTTGCAACTGTGAAAAATGTGACAGTGAAACTTCTGGATAAAACATTGTGACTGAGAGGTCACAAAATAGTTTTTTCCCTGCTGAAAGTTTTTTCCCTGAAAAAGCCTCTGTAGCACCTGGACGTAGGATTTAGGATAAACACACACACACACACACACATTGTTAATTTACTCTTGGAGGGAATGTGATCTTGACTACATTAACTGGGGGCCAGTTATTCCCTGTTTTGCTTCCTCTGGGGTCCTGGCTTTCTGCCAAAATCTGCAACAACCGCAGCTCTTCGCTTGTTTACAGATGTCACACAAGCCCTTTACAGACACTCACATACACAACGTAAAGGAGAGAGCAGTTTCTGACTCACTTCTCTGCACAGCAATCTTCAGAGGTCAGACCTGGATCATTTCTGAAGCACTTTCATCACGACACTAGTCTGAATTAAAGGATATCACACAAACATGAAACAATTCAAAAGACTTATTGATAATTAAATCAATTATTATTCAAGATTCATGTTTATTATTATCATATATACAGAGTACAGTGTACAGAGCACAATGAAATGTTTACTTGAATGCCAGCTTCGCAGGCAGAACACAAAAGACAGCAGTGCAGCAATCTTAATTAAACACTGTTTTAGCTGCAGGTTGCATAGACGTAAAGTGTCAGTGCAGTGTAAAGTGTTGTGTGCTACAGTATTGCACGTAGTATGAGAAAACAGATTTACTGCACAGAGAAAAACATGTGTGTTGAACAGTCTGATGGCACTGGGGTAAAAACTGTTTCTGAATTGTGCTGTGCATGTGTGAATTGTCCTGACTCTCCTACCGGATGGCAGAAAGGAAAAAAGTGATATGCAAAGAGTCAATATTTACAGTGTTGACCCTCCTTCATGACTGCTGCTGTATATGTAAAATAATGGGAAAATGCTGCACTCTCTTTAGAAAGGGCTTGTCAAAGCTTTTCTGTGTGTAATGGAATATCTGCAGTCGTACAGAGGTCCATCATTAGTGAACATCCTGTGTTCCAGTGGCACAACCAGTCAACCATGAGTAACTGATATAATTGAAACTTATAAATGATTTTTAACCACTGTTCAACCTCCGTCACATATAACCAGTCCATGAATGTTGTGGGTGTCTTACTGACACCCACACACATTTCCCAGTGAACCCACACTGGCCATGAAAGGGTGCCTCACACATGCATACACAGACTTCCCCAGAGATGCAGCCATAACTATGAGGGCATTCAACATGTGTTGGTGTGTGCTGGCCTCTGTGTGTTTGTGTGTGTGAAAGAGAGAGAGACATGGAGAGTGGTTGGACATCTCTCTTTATCAGATTGAAAAGGAATTGTGTAAGAGGAGAGGATTAGGGTGTGAGAGCAGAAGGAGTGGAGCCAAACACACACACACACAGAACAGAGTGGAGACGGGTGCACCACTGCCACCATAATTATTTCCCCAGCGTGTGACAGGGTGCCAGCAATTACCTGATACCAGGACTCCTTATCTTTTGTAGAGAGGGCAGGTTCACACTTGTAGCCTCAGCAAACCCAGCCAAGCCCACATAACCCTCCCCCCAAACGACATACATACACAGCCCTCCCCAGCCCTCCCCAGCCTGCATGGAGCCTTCAGAGGCTGTGAGCCACCATTTGCTCAGTTAGGAAATGAAGCACTTTAGGTGTTTGAGCTGCCACAGATGAGATTTGATATTTTTACAGTAATTCATTTTTAAATTGTCAAAAAAATATGACCATAACAAATCCCAGAGTCCTAGTCTTCAAATGTTGTGTGAGTGTTTCAGCTTGCATTTGAAGTGAGGAATTAAGATACAGTATGTCAGTTTAGAGGAACTGTGAAGGTCAAGAGGGGATGTGGATGACCAACTAAACTCTTAAAGAGAACTTCTCGTAAGTTTATCAAAAACACGAATTAAAAATTCTCATTGAAATCTGCAGAAAGATTCAGGAGTTTGGGTGCACTGTTCCTCTGTGTAGCGATGCGTTCATGGAAGAGTCTGTAGAAAACTGGTAAGAAAAACTTTCCAGCTTCTTTTTCAGAGGTTGCCAATAGATCATCTCCACTATTCTGATGGGTTTAGAAAACTAGTCGTGTGCACTGATGACAGTAAAATGTAACTCTTTGGACACAACCAGCAAAGGCTTTTTTAGAGCAAAAAATGAGTAGAATTTCCATGAAAAGTGCATGAAAATACCGGGATATAAAAGGTATGTTGTGACAGAGCCAAACTATACCAGGATATGGATTTTTGTTTATATCACCCAGCCCTAGGATGGAGGAAGAATGGATTCTACTAAATATCAGCAAATTCTGAAAGCAAATGGTACACCTATGAAAGTAAATTTTATCACCTGTAAGAAAAGAAGTTTGAATAATCTGGTTAAAATATCCTATCACCATCTTTTTAAACTGAAATTAGGTTCCATAATATGATTTATGACCTTTCTTCTTGATTGTGAAATGCACAGCCACACCAGAAATAACTACAAGAGCAAGTCATTTGTCCAGTCACCATAGCCATATAATGGGCAATATAATTATTTTTCAGAATTTGTTTGTCTGAGCTGGAAATGAGAGGTGCTAAGCTCCCTGCTAAATATTGCAAGACACTGCAGCTTGAGACAAAGCAAGTCAGTACTGAGTCCAGCAGGAGCCACTGTTATGAGGTTGATCTTGGTTTATTGACGTGATGTGAATATTCATTTAACTGGGAGATTCTGACTACTTAAACTAGAGGTCGGCAACCTTCAGCATTAAAAGAGCCATTTGGGCCTGTTTCCTGTCTTAAAACTAGAGAGGGTGTCTGCCTCCCGAACCTGGATTGGGAGCTGGTTCCACAGGACAGGAGCTTGATAGCTAAAGGCTCTACCTCCCAGTTTACATTTGAAAACTCTAGGAACCACGAGTAGACCAGCACTCTGAGAGCGAAGTGCTCTGCTGGGATAATAAGGTTCTATGAGGTCT
>JAUBNQ010000027.1:100726-114100 GCA_032353495.1 Ctenopoma kingsleyae | reverse complement strand
TCCCTGGTATTTTGCACATGTCCGTCAGACAGTTTGAGTCCATCACAGAAGCTTTGTACAGATCTACATATAAAATCAACTTGCTGTGTGATCTAGCTCACAGGTTGTAGTAGCATTAAGGGTAAAGCTTAGACTCAATACTACACCACCTTTAGAACAACTCTAAAGGTGGTGTAGTTGGAATGTCAGACATTTAATGGAATATCAGATGTAAAGGATGCATTCGTATCACTTTTTGTCTTCCATGCCTCCTGTCATCTCCATTCCAGCCACTAGATGTCCTTGTTGTTTTTTGTGAATTACTCGTTTATTTGCCTTCCTGATCAGTCTGCCTGAATTTTAAGGAACCTTCTTTATTTATAATAAACTCACATGTTGTATCTACTGTCTTCTTTTTGGTCTAACTGGTTTTCTATCACAATGGCTAGTTTACATCCAACCTTACACCTTAAAGGCCACAGTAGCTCATGTTCTTCACAAGGAGGACACTTCACAATGTTTTCCCCCTATTTACTGCACCCTAGAGGGGACTTAACTGAAAGAGAATTCATCATGACATCTTGGACAGTTAATTGCAGGGGTTCCTTACAGATTTCAAGGGGGGTTTTATCCAGACTTAAGGCAGTTATTACAGAACATTGGCCTGTTTCCTCATTTGTATGGGCACCTTAGAAAACATTTACCATTTTTGCTTTTCTGTAGTGGCTCCTTAGGGCATTTTTGTATTCACACACTTTCAAATGTTCTCTGTGAATGCGTCACATGTCACTGAATATGTGGCAGGTGGTACTTGTGTGTGACTTGTGTGTAAATGAAGCTGATACATTTTATGTCTTACTTATCTGTACCTGGGTGATTTCTAATGCAAGAAATAAACCACGAGTTAATGTTAACGTTATGACAACTCCAGGAAACAAAATGAATGCTGTTCTTTGTTGCAAGTACATTATTAAATATTTATCATATTTTTGTTGTGAGCTTAAAACCATGGACTCACAGAGTGGTCTGGCCTTCTCTTTCTATGTGCTGATATTGGTATTATTTCCTTTTATAAAGTCATTGTAGATAAACTTCATATCTTTATAAACTGACTGCACTAATGACAGAGGAGAAAGTAAGCTTAAATGTTTTCTGCTCCAGACACCTGGACGGATGTACAGAAGAAAATATAATTAAGCAATTTATGATCATTTATTGGTTTGAACTGGGACACCTTTGTGAGCCAGTTCAGATGTATTTGTTTTTGAAATCCTAAGGAATTCATGAAGTACTGAGACTTCCTTCACTGGAATTAATACTGTATTTCCCTCCACATACCAGAAACTGCACTTACAGGTTTCTTTCCAAACATAGTCATCTGTGGACAGAGCAAAATTGTTTCTTGAAAAAAAAAAAGACCATCCATCAGACCAGTAGGGTTTTCCTTCTGACCAGAAAGCCAGAAAGGTTTTCCTTCTGGTCTGATTTTCCTTTCTGATCATGTATTTGCTAGAAAGGGCCTCTGAGGTTTCTGAGGCTTTTCTTTTCCCTGTGACTGCAGTAAAAGAAAAGACGTAACTAATAATAGCATAACTAACATTAATTTACAGTGGATTCCATTTAGAAAGTTCAAAGTTCCAGGTATGAATGTACTGGCATGGTCAACTGGGACACATCAATGGATTCATTAATGTTAATGTTATTATTTTCACCAGTTCTATCCTGTCTTTTCTGCTATGACAAGTCAGAATGTCTGCCATAAAAAAGGGTCAGCTGAGGCTCCACCATGTAGATTTCAAGCCCCAGAGATTACCCTGCCATCATCTACTGTTCAGCTACAGTAAGTCATTTACATTTGATAAAACACACATTTTCAAATAAGACTAATCTACAGGATTTATGAGTGAGGTCTTTGTTTTTTGGCACCTTTCCTGTATGGTTTCCAGAAGAAGTCCTTGAGGATCAGGGTTAGCCTGGTCTAGAGTTTGACAGTTCCAGAAACCTTTACAGTAAGTGGACTTAAGTATATAGTGAAATTAAGCAGATTTTGTTAAATGACATATTGGTGATAAATATGTGATGTAATGTGGTGTTTTTTATGTAGTCCACCCCGTACTTTACAATGTTATGTTTTATTTGCTTAAGAGCTGCAGGAAAACCACATCCATCCTTTTTTGCAATATGTTACCATGCCACTGATAATACTTACATATACATGTGTGAACAGCACAGCTTTACCTTCAGTCACTTCATTTCTATTCTTACCAGAAATCAAAACCACTTGCTTACCACATCTGGCTCTGGCACTTGATGTTGTTATGAGTCAGTGCTTTGTTTAAATGGTCTAGAACATCTGCAGGTACCAAAGCATGAAAGTTGCTGATCATCAGTGCAAAGGTGGTCTTCAGGCAAAGTAAGAGCAGTCCAGGCACCAGTGGGCTAAACACACTGAAACTGCAAGAGCACACAAATTCTGCCAACACTATCAGTAAACTGTCAGTATTTATTTTACCACTTATTTTAAAGTTGTGCTATACAAGGGTTGTAACAAAATGGTGACAGATGAGGACCAAAAACTGTAGACAATAATTGTAGTGATAGGAATTATTTACTTTAGAAAATATACCTTTGAATGGTTTATTGTTGGCTGTTTGTAGCTGAGAAATGCATGAATGTGTGATATGTAAACATACATTTAAATCATCTGGAAGCTCATTAAAATAAAAAAAAATACTGAAAGAGCACAAAACACATTTGTGTTGATCAGTAATCAAACTGTGAGTCAGAGTTTACAGCTGAGGAACAGAGCTGTTTGTACAGGACACATTTTGAAATGTATGCTAATGTAAGGCTGGAACCAACCGACTTCTCCATTTGCTATTGACAACTATGCAATATATTAAATATGACTATATTTTTGCTCACAAAGAATGTGTCCATGTTGGTCTTAAAGAACTTACTTTTATTTGGTAAATGAAGACCATTTTTATTCAGTCATTACAAACTCACTCACTGAACAACTTAACTGTCTTTTGAAAATATTGGCTAATTTACAGTTTATGTTTACCACTGTTACATCACCTTTAATGACACTTTTTAATCATTTTAGAAGTGAGAATAATAATTGTTGCAGTTTTGCAAGTGAAATATTTGCCCATTGTTGCAGGATGCAGCACTTTAGCAGCGCAACAGTCTGTGGTCGTTGTTTCCATCTTCATTAGGAGACAGAAGTGCACAGCAGGCAAGCCAGTGAAGTACACACACTGTGTCTATAAAGACACACTGTTTTACCATGTGCAGCAGTCACTGTCCTGCTGAAACACCTACTGACTACCAAAAAAAAGATGTTGCCTACATGGCAGCATACAGCCATGTTCTAAAGTTAGCACTGCCTCATTTAATTCAGTTTTTTTGTGTAAAAACATAATAAAAATCATCTGATCATAGCGTGTCTATGCACCGCCTATGGTGGTGGAGGGGTGATGATATGGGGTTCCAATATTCCTCCACAACAATGTCAGAGACGGATAAATGATTACTTCAAGATATTTCTGCTAAAAGCAAATATCTTTTTCAGTTGAATCAGATCAGTTGAAATATTGGAGGTTACTTAGTAATGCCCACATGTCTTTTTCTTTTTGGTTTCATTTTTCTTAAATAATGTCATGGTATAAAAAGTTATATGTTGTTGTTCGCCTGAGGTTGTATTAAAACCCACGATGATTGGTGGATATTTACACAAAGACACAGAATTAAAACAGGGGTTACTAACTTTGGAACACACAAGCCCGTGTGGCTATATTCATCATGGTAGCATGATGGTTTTTCATGTAATGCAGCCTGAAGGATAAAAGGCCACATACATTAAACACTGGTTTCCACCATTGGTCTTTAAGCACTTAGATTTCCCAGGGGTCCCTACATTTTTGCACAATATTAGTAGATGATGAAAGACCTAATGTCTTTGCAATCTTGCACTGAGAAATATTCTATTTGAACTGATGACAGTTGTTGACGGTCTGGCAGAGCATTATGAGCCACAACCCATCTTTGTTGAGCTGAGACTGAGCCTTTGGTGGGTGCTCTTTTTACACCCTCCAACAACTCTCCCCCTACACTATCCATTTAACCCAACCAGTCCAGGCAGATGGCCATCCACCCTGATCCTGGTTCCGCTGGAGGTTTCCCTCTCTATTGTTGGCTAGTGCTGCTCAAGACAGTTGTTGATTTTTTCCTATAATTCTGTAAGGTCTTAACCTTACTATATAAAGTACATTGAGAGGAGTTTTGTTCTGATTTGGACCTATAGAAATTAATTGAACATGAAATTGAATTGATACCAATTAACCTGCTAATTCTGGTAATCACCTGCAATGGTGTTACTTGAATATCCTATATTTCTTGAGTGTCTTGCAACATCAAACTCTAAATGTACCTCTATTTACAAAATGTAATTAAGTTGGTCAGTGAAAACATTGTAGTCAGGTAAATACAGCGTCAAGCTAATTAAGAAATCACAAATTTGACTTCTTATTGCACTTTAGAAAATGTCCCTATTTTTCTGGTAAAGTTTGTAGAAAGGAAATAATCATATTTTTTCTCCTTAATTGGATATTTCAGTTCTCTCAAACTAAACTACACTAGAATTTTATCATTTGCAGCCAATTAATGATATTACTTAAAAATAGGAAACCTCTGGGCTATAGCTGTGTGAGGACACAAACATCTACAGTAGTAAATGTTGCTTTCAGGTCATGGTCTTCCATTTGAGTGGATAGATACTGTTATTGAGTAATGTTTAATACTCAACACTACATGCTCGAAAATTGCTTCAAATTGATTTTGAGTTGAAGTTTTGTAATAATAAGCTTCCAAAAAATCTTCATCTTCTGTGTCAAATGACAGATGCTGTCCTTTGTCATTAGACAGTGTAAACATTGCTTTGTCATGACAGACTTCTCTTGTGTGTATTATATTCTGCATTTTGCTGCCACATTCAGGACAATGACAGTAAATATAACTTGTCACCACTGTCTGACCCCTTTATCCATTTTATCCATTTATGATGAACCAAACAGATGATACACATTTGCACAGAAGGAAATACACTCTTACACATTATGAAGACTTTAAATCAGTGCTAATGATGTTAATTGTCACTGGAGTCTAAAAGAGTGAATGTTTAATGTGTAATAAGTAGATTATTTCACATAGGGGTATGAAATGTCAGAAAATAATGATCAGTTAAAAAAAAAGCAATTAATGCAAAAGCTTATTGAAGTTCTTATTTGAAGCAAGTCACATAAAACTAAATGGCATTGAAAATGTCTCTTCAATAAATAAATCACGTAAATAAGACACAAATTAATTTAAATAAATAAATAGATAAATAAATAAATATACTTATGTACAATGAAGAGATGCAGAACAACCCCTAAAATCTCCTTGAAACAGAAATGCAGACCAACTAAAACCATGCATGGTCTGCCATGTCTGTAGCGTACACTCTTAGTCCGTCTCAGTGTAGTCAGCGATCAGTTACAGGCAACCAGACACATTTTATGCACTGCTGCAGATGCATTTGGCACAACATAACACTGGCTGACACTGACACCAATCCCTTTAGTTGGCAGTCAGCACGTGTCAGGACACACGAGAGGCAAAAAGCAGCACAGTAGCTCATCCGTTTCCTTTTCATATCAGATAATAGCGGTAGAAAAACGTGACCACTGGCTTTAAAGGTATTTCCTTTGTAACATCAATAACTTATTACAAACGGTATCTAACTTCTTTCTACCTAGAGTCAGAGACACTTTCAGACATTGTTTTGTCTGAGTTCAGCAGCACAAAGGCATGCTCAATGCAAAGATTAGCCTAGTTTAGCTCAGATTATGTGCATGGGCATTTTATCATGACCAACTTGTGGTTTTGTCTACAGCCTCTCTGATCACCTGACTGCTAGTGTTAGTGCATATTGTTTCTCAGCTACTGATTTTGTTGTCAGTTACATTACAAGCAGAATTGTCTTTTGAAACAGTGGGTTGAACTTTCCAGGTTAAATGTCCATCCTGACTCTGATTGCCCCACAAGAGACTCCATCTGTTTAAATAACCATTTAGATTTAGCTTGAATTAGTTCCCATCAGTACAGTACAGTGTATCAGTACATTACTGTTGTTCATTTCCTCTACACGCCCTGCAAAAGGGGACTAAAACCGATGTGCACTACAGACAGAAAACACAATTAGACAAATGTAGCTACACTGAACACAACTAAAGGGAGATGTTATATCATCCTGCTGTCATCAAATAGTTGAGGAAAACTAGGCTAAACTCATTTCTTTAACATGATCCCAAACATTAACATGAAGTTTCTCTGACTCTGGGTAAGATTCCCACGAACTCAATGATCTTTTAAAACCTTCCTCTGAGCTCTTGTTTCCTTCTGAGATGTGTCTGTCTTGGATACTGTAAAAATGGCTCTAATCTCAAATACTGACATCCGCAAGCCTCCTTTTTACCTTTGAAATAACCTGACTTTATCCAAGGAGTCACACAATGCACTGGCAGCTATAGAACCACATAGGTTCAAAAGTTCACAAAACTCCGTGTTTGTATCAGCATTAGATTCCAGTCCTCCAATTTGGACAAAATTATGTCTCAAACTGAAGGACTGCTTGCAAAAGTCCCTCTGAAAGCTGAAGTTAATAATTAGTTTGAGTTTCAGAAATATCAAGTCATCACTGTCAGTGTAGGTCCCACATTCGCCATGACTCTCTTCTGTTCATCGTTTGAGAGAAAAGCATTTTATCATCAGCAAAAAGACTCTCCAGCTGGTCAAACATGTCCTGCCCACTGGACTGCTTGTTCACATAGCACTGCCTCATTTCCCACTTTAAAATCACAACATTCACAGTTTACAACAGCTTCTTTTTCAGATCTGTAAATTAAATCATATACCATACAAAAAATAAAATAAAATGAAAAGAGCAGGAGAGAAGTAAAACAATAAGCCAATCAAGCGTGCAACTCCAACACAAAAGAACAATGTAAACAGTTTTTTCAAATTATTTCTCTTTTTTTTTGTTTGTTTTAGATTTCTGATAAGACACAAAAATGGAAAAAGGTGGTGGTATCCCTAAAAGACGGGAACCTGTGAGTCCATGACACACACAGAGGACGGGAGAAAGAGAGATGTCCCATCTCTGTGATTCATCTCCTGAACTGCATCTTTAGTTCTCTCTGATTCCAGTTTCTCCAGCTGGCATGTGGTGTCTCTCTCAAAACGAGAGAAACCTGAACCTTTGATACCTTCTAAGAGTAAAAGAGTAAGAGCAGTTATATTACACAGAGTGATGGAAATAGAAATGTCAGCACTCATGGTCTTGAGGACTTACATTTGTTTCGCTTACCATATACAGTATGTGTGTGAGTGTGTTTTACAGTGTATGAGTGCATGTAAGAGTTCTGTCATATTAGCTCTGACACAAAAGTCTTTATTTCCCTATTCTTATCTTTTCTGTGCTGTATATGTACCTGTTCATGTCACTTCTTCAGGATCCATTCCGCTCAAAAAAACAAAAAATGTCTGTGTCTTTAGAGAAGCTCTCCTCTGTAAACAAAAACCCTTAGTTGATTCTGAAAAAGAAATTTGCTGTCAGACAAGACGTCACACAAAGCTCTTCACTCCAGCATCTTCTTATACGTAGCTCAAACACTATCCCATCACCCTGTGGGTCTGGCATGTACCATCACCTGCTATCCTGCCTCTCTGTCCGCCTGTAGGTCAGTCTAATCAATGGGGTGTGGAGGAAGACTGGGCGGGGGGTAGGGGGAGGGCAGGTAATCTCGATCGGTGTGGTACAGATGGAGACGTTCAGTCTCCAGGTTAGCATTTGAGAAAATAGTGAGGAAGAGTAAAGAGGAGGAAGGTTGAAGTATGGCGGTCGGTTGGTTGGTCAGCGGGATGTGTCAGTGGTCTTATTCTATGACCATGCAGTGGGGCAGGTGCTGGGAATAGTATTTGAAGAGCTCAGCAGTGGCTCCAGGGCAGTTGGTCAGCTCCAGCTCCTCCAGCTCCTGCAGCTGGATGAGGCCTGACAGACCAGTGGTGGTCAGCAGGGGGCAGCCTAGCGGGGGCACAGGAAGAGGGACAATGCTCAGTTGTTGGCCAGATGACTGATTACGGCTAATTCATAATTTCCACTTGCTCTTGGAGGGACACGAACTTGCACTGCTCTTCTGTTCATACTACATTTGGGGATGCGGGCATTGGGTCATGGCAACTGGACTTGATTTATAGTTGTTTTCAGGCCAGCACTAAAACTCCAAACGTCTCTAGACTTTACCCGGAGGAGCTGTGTGTAAGAACAATCATTCGGCTCAGACATTAAAATGACACTACCCTACAAGCTCCCTCATACAAAATCAGTGTAATGTCCAGTGTGCAAAAACAGCACAAAACACTGATTTCTGGAGAGTGCTCTTTGTGTGTCTCCTTTTGACTCTTTACCTAAGTGACAACACATCTAACACGGACAATCTGATGTTGTATGCTACATGTGTGAAAGAGCAATTACGGACAATGTCCGGACCTGATTGTAGAGACATTGTTCGTAGTTCATGTGTGAAGATGGCTGGAGAAGTGAAACCACCCGGAGGATGAATTTGTGGTCTCCAACCAACTTTCCTCAAAATGCTGAAGCTATTTGGATGAGTAATGAAACTGTTTGAACTAACAAGAAAAAGTCCAGTTGCCATGACTCAACTTCCAGATGACCTCACCTAGTGGATGATCACAGCAGAAATGATCAATTGACAAACTACTAAACTGATACAAAGAAGAAGATGAAAAGACTTGTGAGCAAGCAGCAAATAGGATTATTTTACCAGATCGGATCCCTCACTGTACATTTTTAAAAAATTTAAAACAAAACTTGAGTTGTGACATCATGTGGTCCTCTTAGTCCTGTTTTTTTAAAACAGTGGAGTGTTCACTAGATGGCACTACAGGGCTCCACGACAGTGCACAGGTGAGCACCTACAGCAGGAACCACTAGATGCAGCAGTCAGAGTGTACAAACAGCAGAGTCCTAATACTTGACTGCTCAGCATGTAAATATGTTGAGAGTCTATGACAAAATCACACTGCTTACTGAATGACAAAAACAAAAAAATAAAAAAACAAGTTTAAATCCCATAAATGTTCTTGTTATTTAACATACTAAAACATGTGTCTCAGTAAGGACAAAGTACAGACAGACCAGATCACATTTTAATATTAGTAGGCACATTTTGAGAAGAAAGAAGGGGCGAGAAATCACACCTGCAAGAGACAGCAGACGAAGACTTCTCATTCCAAATAAATGCTGCAGTCCAAAATCTTGCACCTGCAATCACAAACACACACACAGTGAGTACATTCCTTCATGTTAACTGTGATGGATTGCAGGACATAAGTTTCATTGCATTAAAATTACATCCAGAAATGTAAAACTACATTGCCTTCATGCAAGATATTTGAATAATGAATTCACAAATGCATCAATATTCACACTCAAATGCTGCAATGTTTATTATAGTCCATAATATAGACGTTGGATGGAACCAACTACAATTTTGACTGTTCTGCTATTCCTACAACCATATTATAAGCTACAGGGAAGTTTATGAGACCATGGGTGAACGTTCTTCGTGCCAGTAGTATCAGTGTACTGATATTTATTGCTAGTAATTATGTTGCCAAGTTGTTTTTCACAGCCTGGAATCTTGCTGGCTAAATGAGAATCTAAACTGCATCATAAAATGAGAGAAATGTGTGTACGTGTGTACACCATGTATATACTGTTTGGTCCTCACACTAACTGTCACATAAATCATTACATTTCAGAGGGAGGACTTGGTTTTACATTAGAGTTGGTTTGGAGTTGGACAGCTAGGCAAATAATGGGTATGTTTTAGATTAGGGCAACTCTCCAGAAAATGAGTGTGAAAGCAGTGTGGGGACTTAAACGCGTGTGCGTTTGTGTTACCTGACAGCACCAGCGAAGATAGAGGCTTCTTAATGATGACATGGTGGACAAATAGCCCAAGCCAGTGTCTGTAATCCGCACACACCTGAGAACAGACAAAATATGCCTGAGTAAACCAAGACATTGATGCAACTGCAAACCTCATTTTCACCAAAGTTTGGGACTTATGAAATGCAATAAAAACTAAAACTAAACTTATTATGCACAAACCTTTAGTTCTAAGTGAAAAACGCAGTTGCATTTTGCAAACATTAGAAAAATTTGAGTTTGGTGCCAATGAAAGCCTGAAACAGAAAAACTCGACTGATCTGAAAAGCTACAGTATCTGTCACACTGAATAATTGTTCCCTTTTTTTCCAATGATCTGATTGGTCACTGTTTGGGATGTTGATCTTCTAACCTGCTCTGGAGTAGGTTATCATAAGTCATTATAAGTTACCGTGGTAACCTACCCTGATTAAGAGTGAACCAGCTCTGTGATACTTTGTCATACTGATAGCTGCATAAAGATAGCTGGATAAAGAGCTGGAAACAGAAACATGATGACACTGTATAACCCACTGTTAAAAGTCCTGGCTGAGTGAGATGGAACATCTATCCAGTAAAATATGAGAAGATTCCTAAAACTGATATGGAAACATTTCAGTATTTGAGCAGGTCCAATCCACAACTAGAAAGATTTACCTTAAAAATGTGTCCACACTTACATTCTATGTTAAACCAAAATCAGGAGCTATGAACTCACTGACATAAAGATGTCAACATTAACATAATGTAACTACAGCATGCCTTCTGCTGTTGTTAGAAATTAAATAACTGAATCAACTGCTTTTGGAAATGAAATAAAGAAATAAAAACCTCTCCTCTACATTTGTATCTACATCTGTCTCCATCTTGCAGCCTTGATGCCATTGAAGATGACTGTTTTAAACTGAGCTCAGCAGGAATACCATCTTCTTTGCTACCATGGGAAACACCTCACACTGTGATTTATTTTCAGCCCCTTCCCATCTGAAGCACCAAAATATGTTAGAATGAAAAGACGGTAGGTACTGTGGTAGAACACTATTGTCCTCTGTACATTTTCAGTATGAGTTAATAGTTTTATTTTGTGTTGTGTAGTGCTTTCACATATGTATATGTGTATATTTGCATATGTACTTATTTCACTCATATACACCTGTGGCTATGGCAATTTACTTGCTACAAGATTCAGGATATTAACTTACATACACTGAGTGACCACATTTTTAGAAATAATAGAAATAGTATAAAGTTTAATGCTATTTCTAATCAGTTATTTATAAAACATAACATTTTATTAAATGAGTCATATTAAGCCTTTTTGCTTAATATTAGGTGTAATAATTCTGACAACATGAATCTGCAGAACAAAACACGTCTATTCCACTTGAATGTGTGTCTATCAGTTAATAACAATGATGGTAGCATCATAGCACATCCCAAACACACTCACCTGTCCAGCACCAGTTCCTCCAGTTTGTGCAGGTCACATGCAATGTACTCCAGGGCCATGTCAGTTATCCGAGGACACCAAGACAGGTCCAGGCTACGGAGCTTACGCAGGTTCTCAGCAACCAGCTCCACACCATCATCGGTGATCTTGGAGCAGCCAGAGAGGCTCAGGGCAGTCAGGTTGGGAAGGCTGTGCACCATGTTGACCACACCATGATTGGTGATCTCCCAGCAGGAGTGAAGCCGCAGGGTGTGGGTGGTGTAGCCCTGTTAATGGGAATTTAAGTTGATTGGTTTATGTCGGTGAATACAAGAAAACAGATAACAACAAGGGGCAGCTTCACTATTATTAATGTTAAGCCTAGAACAGGGTGATGGAACTTGTTAGGTCAGAGACACGCCAAACCGACATTAAAAAACTAGCGGCCTGACTGGTTTGCTGAGTTGAACATCCAATCAGAGTAGTCTCTCCCACTGGCAAGGACTGCTGCCAATGGGATGCGACTGGTGCCAATAGTGCGGGACACACTGCAACAACTAGCTGCCCTGTGTGGAAGCTGCACAGTTCTCTGTTAACTCCAACAAGTAATGTTGGTTTTCATTTAGTGAGTTTTTCCTCTCCACTGTTGCCTTACGTGCTTGCTCAAGTGGGACTGTTGGGTTTTCTACAATATTCTGTATATATTTATATAATATATAAGGTCTTAAATCTTACACTGCAAAGTGCCTTGAAATGACTTATGTTGTGATTTGGCGCTATATAAATAAAGTTGAACTGAAAATTGAATTGAATTTATAACCTTCATTTCTGACCAATTGCCATTGCCAAAACTCAAATACTTCATGAACATATATTAAACATCATTTCATAATGTAATTATTTATGTAATTAAATATTTCTTTTTTTTCATTTATTTAAAAACTCAAGCAACTAACTAATACTTAACATAATACATATAAATGCTAATTTAAATAGTACAATACTACATATTAGTGGTAATAGGAAGTGCAGACAGGAACTGCAGAGACAATGATCATTTTCCTTATAAATGGTGACACATTGTCACTTAGCCATTGCTAATGAAACAATAAGAGTACTGAGTAGTGCAGCTTGAATTGTCTACAGGTTGGTAAAACTTAACATTTAATCTGTCTGTTTTTCTCTCCCACCTGTTTGGCTGTGAAGTAGGCCATGGCCGTGTCAGTGACGTGGTAGGCCTGCAGGCTCAACTCTGATAGATTAGGCAGGAGCTGTGAGATTGCGGCGATGGCGTCATCCGCCACATTGATGCAGTCACTGACACTGAGGGAAGTTAGCCGGGCATTCAGACTGGACCACAGACCGGCCTCCGTGAAATCATTGCAGCCTGACAGTTCAAGGTGCATCAGGCCTTGCATTTGCTCCAACATTACCTGCAGCATAAAGGTGAGATTAAATCTGATGTAACTGCTGAAATGTATTCACACTGGGAGAAAGTGTAGTTTAGATAAAGTCCTTTTGTGCCAACCAGTCGAGGCAGATGATTGCCCACCCTGAGCCTGGTTCTGCTGGAGGTCTCTTCTGCTAAAGGGATTTTTTTCCTCTCCACTGTTGCCTAGTGCTGCTTAAGTGGGGCTGTTGGGTTTTCAGCATTATTCTGTATATATTTATATATAAATAAATATGAATAAATACTAATACTATTAATAAAGCTGAATTAAATTTAATTGGTATCAGACAGACATCTCAAAATATTTGAGTACACTTTTTTTATTTTGCTTCTGTTTTCATAACCTATTACATTAATTCCACTTATTTTATTTATTTATTTAAAGAAACAGCCAGTTGCATCACTGAGTCAGTCCAGTTTGTGCCATAGACTTGTTGTGAAGTTGAAATAAAACTCTGA
>JAUBNQ010000027.1:45770-57551 GCA_032353495.1 Ctenopoma kingsleyae | reverse complement strand
TCAGAAAGAAGGACAAGGCCAGAAATAATCAGTGTAATTAGCAGGCAACAATCATCAGTGGGACATTTAGATACACATTAGTTATAAGCAATAAACATAGATATGCCATTAAGCTATGCAGGTCTCATTCTGGAGCATTCTAATTTAATACCACACATAACACACCAATCTCCTACCTATAATAAAATGAAAAATTTACTGCCAATCCATGTGATCGGTATCTGTGATCGGCACTCATTGGTGATCGGAATCGGCAGCAAAAAACCTGATCGGAGCATCCCTAATGACTATTAGAGAAGTTGTATCAATGCGCACAATAACGTCAATACACTAAATACAATGAGATTATGCATTTTAGCAGAAAAATGTCCAAAGCAGACAGATCATCGTCAGATCAGACAGACATTTAATTGTGACAGTGTACACAATATAATTTATTGTTACATTCTGATCCCCAACTCTGTGCTGCGGTGCCTGGTTCACATGTGGAATGAGAACACATTACTGGTGAGTCTCATTCATGTAATAGTGTTTTATGGACATTTCAGTTTGTAATAGATGTGAAAACGTACATCAGAGTAACTGAGACAAATCTCAGCCTACAGAAAAGGAGTTCTGTCATGTAGGATAATGTTCAGATGTTGTCCTGTTGTGTAGAGACAGACTATATAATCTCTAGATCTGAGCTATATTTATAGATTTGGAGAAGTGGCTTTAAAGCTTCCCGTCATTTAGCATCAGATGTCATGGCATAGAGTGAGAGCTAGGGACACCTCACCTGAGATGTTCGTAGTAACACCTGACATACAGTGTTTTTTTTTTTTAAAAGCTGGGAATCAGTATTGTTAATGAGGCTAATGTACTAAAGGCTTATGTTTCACTTTTCACGTTCAGCTTGTCAGTCTTCTGTACATAAACCAATTTTTTTTTTTTTAAACTGCACCTCTCAGTGGGACTCACCTAGAAAACATCTGGGAATTTGTCTTTCAGTTTCTATACATTGACATATGATCTCCTCAGTATGACTCATTTATGGTGTTTCCTGGTTTAATAAAGTAAATGAAAGTTCAGTGTGGATAAGAGATAATTGAGATGTGTGTTACAGTTAGGGGTGTTCGATATTGACAAAATATTATATCATGATATTTTTTGCCGTATGATTGGATCTGTTCCCGCTGTAATAGGATATTTACTGTTGCTAAATAATACTAAAGAAACAGCACATTAAAAAATACATAAACAATGCTGGAAAAACAGGTCTTGTTGAATTTATTCAAAACTTGTATAGGCATTGTCTGCGGAGCCTCACGTGATCACAACTTCTCTGTGTATGACTCATCAATATCGTCTCCTAATTCCAGCATAATCTGAGTTGTTTCAGAACATAATTAACATTAATAAGTCACTAAAGTTTAGTTTGTAGCTTCCAGTTGTATGTAGAATAATTTCCTGTGAGTTTGTAAAAGGATCCATATGAACTTCTGTGCGCATTTCTGCAGCTGTCACAACATCGGTAACTTCATCAATTATTCATGATTAGTAAGGATCGGTTAGAACAGTAAATTATATTTTATAGGGATGTCTGCATATTTACATTTGCTCAATAACTGCAGCAAATGTACAGAAACAGGTTTCATAAGGTTTAATAAGAGAAATAGTGACAGTGCGCTGGACGGGGCGTTTTAGTCCAGAATGCGAATTTTGGTTTGACTGGTTTTACTCTATTTTGTATTAATCATTTTTAATATGTTTGCATTATGAAACGAATCATCAGAGTTTTCATCATTTCTTATGGGGAAATTTGCTTGGATACATTTGGTTTATGAGCACGTTTGCGGAACAAATTATGCTCGCAATCCAAGGTTCCACTGTAATTTGTGACTGCTTTGGTTATATCTTTCCTTTTGGTAAACGTCTTTTTGACAAATGACTCCGCCAAAGTTTTTTGCTGTTACCGCTACCGGGGATTTGACAGACCCCCAAAGCTTTTCATATTCCTCGTACTGAGTCCGGTGGTTGCTCCAGAGATGGTGAAACAGGTTTGTTGTGGCTGCGTCTTTCACTGCAACTGCTCTTCCACATAAAGGACAGATTGGGCTGGTTTGTCTGACGTCCTCCCTCTTAAACCAAACCATCTCCAGGCGAGAGACGAAGACCCACGTCTTGTCACCAGCTCTAAAGAGGAAGACGAGGACTGCGAATCTGTTAGCTTGATCGTCTGGCTCTGTTTCATACATACATAACTCAGCAGCAGGTTAACACTAGCATGCTGCTGTATCAATCTGCAGCAGACAGGCGCACTAGTAAAACTTGAGTAGCACAGTCAGTATAATCAATTTTTTAAAACTGTTTATTGCCAAGTGGGGTCGACAACTCGATAATGCCTGCTGCCTCATCGTCAAAATAAGAATTTCGATATTATTGAAAACGATATATATTGCACACCCCTAGTTACAGTGTTCTCCAGCAGTCTGAGGAATGTTTGCATTTAATGTTAATGTCTGTGTAACTTGAACTTGCAATAGCCTTTAGTTATTTTGATGTGATTCAGTTCAACAAGTGTAACAAATGTTACATGTGCAGCTCAGTACAGTTCTCAGCATGAGTTTGCTTTGTAACTCGCTGTTTAATCATGTTTTATTTTAAATTTCAAACATTCATATTTATACAACTTTCTTCTGCTTGCTTTGTCGTGTTTGTCATTTTATTTCTACATGCTTTGCCTGATGCAGGTGGATATGATGGTCAAGGCGTCTGTGATACTACACTTGGTTGGAAGTCGCTGGGGCAAGAGTTGAGGCCCAATGATGTGACAACGAATTTGTCTACTTTTCAGCATGGAAATCGTGCTTTAGCTTCAAAGGACATGAGGAAATCACAGGGTAAGCTGTCAGACCGATCTGCAGTGTTCTAGTTGAAATAAACAGTCCAGTCAGAGCAGAGAACGTCAACACAACAGCAGTTTTTTGCATGGTTGAGGAAACTGTTTTACCTCACTAAAAGAGATTTGTTCTGAAAACTCCAAACTGTTAATGCTAGTCCATTTGTGGTTGATTTCTACCATGTAGCTAAATTTAATTCCTGATGTCAAGGTGTATGTGATGCTAAACACTACTGATGATGAGCATTTTGAACATTCATCGTTAGCAACATGCAACGTTCTTCTTGCAGATAGGGGGGTGGCTCACTCAGATGAGTCTCGGCTGGCCAACCTCCTGCGCCGAGTCTCCAGAGAGGATGATCGCGACCGCAGGCTGGCCACCCTCAAACAGCTGAAGGAATTCATCAACCATGGAGAGAGCAAAGCGGTCAGTCAGTTGTTTTGTTCAAATAACACTTGTGTTCTGTGTGCTGTTCATGAGCAGAACACGTTCTGCTACTCTGTTGAATGTTTACCTGCACGTTGTCTACTGATCTACCAGATCAGGTGCATTACCCAAGTCCTCATTTCCCTGACAAGTGCTGGTAGTCGCAATAAAGTCGACCACTATGTGGAATTTAGCTTCAGCTTGTCCTGCTGAATTGTCATGAAATTGGGGAAAATATTTGATGGATGTCTGGAAGTTGAGTTATGGCAGCTGGACTTCTTTCTTGTAAGGTAGAAACATTTCACTCTGCATCCACAGAACTTATTCTTGTAAGAACTGGACTTCTTACAAAAAAAGAAGTCCAGTTGCCAAGACTCAACTTCCAGACAACTTCACCTGGATGACTGAGAATCGTCACAGACATTTCATGGATGTGAAGCTGAAAGTGAACATTTAAACCCGAAATAAAAGCCATCAAATGAAAAAGACATTGTTTTGTCTCTCACACAGACCCTGGTGAAACAGTTGGATACCATCCTCAGCACTTTGAATGACATTTTGAATGAGAGGTAAGAGAGAAGCTGTTTGCGCCATGTTAACAGGCTCTTTTCCCCTAGTTAGTTAAATGTCTAGGACAATAAAAATGAAAGTCATATTCATTCAGGAAACTGCTTCTGCACAACGGCGGTTTTAAATTATGTGCTTTAGAAATCCTTGTATGAAAAAGTGAGTGAGTGACTCTCCTAATGATTTTTGCTTTTGAGGATTCAGTACCTATTTACACACAGCATCATGTACTGCTTTTTTCATATTTTTACATTTAAAGTAACAACAACATAGTGTTAAACATATGTTTGTAGGTATTCCACTGTGTGAAAACTGTAAATGCTCTGAGGTTGTTACATTTTTCCAAGATGTGACAAAGTACTTTGAGGACCAAGCAGAAGCATGGCATGACTCTGTTACTATAGCCTATAATGCACACCCTGTTTTTGAAAACATGACCTCTGTCTGCTCTGTAATGCTGTTTCCTCGCTGGTGTTGTTGACATGTGTAGCAGTAAACTGCTGTGGGAGCTGCGCCAGGATGCAGCAGCCTGCTTGGGCCTGCTCTGCACCGTGCTCAGCTATGAGGCCGAGCGCATATTCAAGTGGCTCTTTCTCAAGTTCACTACAAGCGGTCGTGATGAGGTGAAGCTGTTGTACCTGGTGGCAGCACAGCGCGCTTTGGAGGCTGCTGGAGAGAGGAAGGCCTTCTCTCATGTCATGCAGGTAACTACACACAGAGGCTTCAATAAGCATTTTTGTGGTTAGTTACATCAAGATGGAGCCAACATCAGACTTCAAATGTAGCTTTATGGCAGACCTGTTTTTATTTCCTTGTACAGAAGTTCTACAAACTGTAAGGTTGAATTCTGAAAGCCTGCTCCATTTAGTTGTTAAATAAGTACTGTGATTATTTAATGCTCTAAGTCTAGTTTTGTGTGTCTCAGCTGGTGATGAGCAACCTGCAGTCCATCTTGGAGAATGTGGACACACCAGAGCTGCTTTGTCAAAGTGTAAAGTGTATTCTTCAGGTGGCTCGCTGCTACCCACATGTCTTCAGCACTAACTTCAGGGTGAGTGTCTAGGCACTGCTTGGTGTTGTTTCATACTGTCCAGACTGTACGCAAGTATCTGGACAGTTACATGTTTTTTGATACTACATTAAGGTGCCAATGTCTCAGCTTTAATTTAAGTAGCAGTTAACATCAGAAAGTTTTGTCATGCCATTATACAGTCCACCAGCTAGTGGGCTAATTGCATGTCTAATGCATGGTTAATGCTTACATAATGTGTAACTGTCCTAATACTCACACTCTGGACTGTACTGTATGTTCGAAGCACACAGGTTGACTAAAGTCAGAGCAGATCTTGCCTGTTGTTCTTTACATATCCTTTTTGTGCTCGCCTCTTCGACAGGACACAGTAGACATCCTGGTGGGCTGGCACATTGACCACACACAGAAGCAGGCACTCACTCAGCAAGTCTCAGGTTAGTTTACTTTCTTATTGGCACTTGCAGATTTTCTAAGTGGTCTGATTGCAAACTTGGATTTCTGTGACACTGACAAATATGTACACATTCTCTGCCATACCATTTAGCAAAGCTGTTTATTTCTGTCTGCCTATGCCTTGACTAACTGATTGAATGGATTAATAAATATTGGCTACACAGGCTGTGTAATATACCTTTACTACTGACAGTGTTGGGTCGTAAATGCTGCAACCACGTGTTCTCTCTGTCTGTATTTAGCCTGGTTACAGAGTCTGGAGCAGTTCTGGGTGGCAGACCTGGCCTTCTCCACTACCTTGCTGGGACAGTTTTTAGAGGATATGGAGGCATATGCAGAGGTTGGAATACTGAAGTATTACACTTGCATTACATCAAAAATATTCAGTATTGTGTTCTACAAACAAGACGACTAAATTGTGCATTTGTATACAATGATGAATGAAATATCAGTATTATCAGCATTTGGAAGAAGCCAGGAAGTGTGCAGAGGGAAACAAGTCTTTGTCATTAAGACTGTTAGAACTATATTCTCGTTCTGCACCTGTATATTCTGTTACAGATGTGATGGGTGTTTTTGTCAAAGACTTTACTGGGTCTGTGCTCTGTTTAGGATCTGAGCCACGTGGTGTCAGGTGAGGCACTTGATGAAGACATCCCCCCTCCATCAGTGTCACTGCCTAAGCTGGCAGCCCTGCTGAGGGTTTTCAGTACAGTGGTCCGCAGCATCGGAGAGCGATTCAGCCCCTTCAGAGGACCACCGATCACTGAAGTCTATGTCACAGATGTAAGAGCCACGCTAACAACAACAACCTGACTTAGGATTGAACAAAAAAGTGTAACTTTTAATGTGATCAAGATTACATGGTGTGTATAAGTAATACAGTCGACTCCTCTTAAGTGCACGTCACTTAAGCGCACGCTCCGTTTAGCTGCACGTGACTTTTTGTATAATGTATGTATACAGGTAATAACTTCGGACGCCGTGCACTTAAGCAGAGTTGACTGTAATCTGAAAAACTAACGACACATAATCTACATATAGTCTTAGTAATTCTAGAAGAGTTGTAGTACTACAGTGTCATACAGATATTAATATATGATTTAGCAAATGCAGGTGTTAGTAGATGATATTCTAAAGAAACACTAATGATTGCACTGTAGCCTGCCTCCCTTTCCACTGCGAGCAGCACAAGACAGGCAGGTATTGTACAATTTAATGACAACATGAAGGAAAGATCTCAACTGTTGTGTGGTGGTATCTCTCTTTTTGATGAAAATTGGTATGAAAATATGTCATTAAGATATGGTGGGACTAGTGCTGGGCGGTATACCGGTTTGTACCGAAAGCTGTTTTTTATTTTTGTTATGATATGTATTTTTCTTATACTGCAATACCGGTTTAAATATCCTAAACAACACTCGGAGCATAGCGCAGTGGGAAACTGTTTAAGGGGAACATTTTTCACTGCTAAACACGCATGTAACGGAGTAACTGCGTTAGTGGAGATATTGAACAGTGAAAATGAACAGAGAAGCTGTAGCAGACGACGTTGAACATGATGACACGGAAGGACTTTTGCTTGTCTGTTGTCTGGAGATTCTTTGGTTTTAAAAGCTTGGATGTGGACCAATCAACTATTTACTGCTAATGCTGACAAGGTAAAGTTGTCACCAGAGGTGACGCACGTGTCTGTGTACACGCATCGGTTCAGATACAGAAGATCCTGCTGTGCCCGATACAGACAGCAGAGGAGAACTGTAAAAGCACGATCATGTAGACACAGAATTGACATGTTGTCGGGTAAATAAGATAAATAACATTAAGGCTGTTAAGTTAGTTTAATAAAAGGACAATATATAGACCTGTTCTATAGGAAAGCTAACCTGAAATGACTTCTGTTGTGATATGGCGCTCTTCTCTCAATCCAGGGAAAATATGTTTAACACCAACTCATGCCTGGGGAAAAAAATACAGTTGAATACCGTGAAACCGTCATAAATTTGAAAAATACCGTGATATAGAATTTTGGTCATATATTGCCAAGACATGGGTGGGACATTATACTCTAATATAATGAAGTACATATTAGTCAGTGATTGATTAATTTACTTCTGTCCTCAGGTTCTAAACCGGGTTTTAGCCTGTGTGACCACAGCAAAGCAGGTCCAGTTCTCTGAGGCAGTCCTCACAGCGGGGAATGAGTGTGTGGGTGTGCTGCTGGCTAGTGTGGAGCCCTGTGGTCAACTGATGGAGGCCATCCTAGCCTATGGCCTGGACCAGCTGGATTGCTGCCAGGCATGTGGCACAGACTACAACCTGGCAGTGCTCAGCCTTCTGACTCTGGTACAGTCACTTTTATAGCTTGCTCACAGTTTGTATCATTTTCTTTGTGATCCGGCAGTGGAGCAGATCAGGTCTCTAACAGACCTGTCCTTTATTTATTACGCTTGTAATTATACACTGTCTGGGTTGTTTTAAGTTGCTTAGAATAGAATTTGGCTTTGTTGTCACAGTTATGCTGGATAGTAAGTGATGATCTGTCTTCATTGTGCCTATTTTACATTTAGTTTGATCCTGCAACTTGAGATGTGTTAATGTCTCACATTGTAGTCTTCAAGGAGGAATTCTGAATTCTGTCTAGCTATACAAAGTCTAGAGAGATCAGACCTGAAATGTGACCGTAGAGCTTTTTTGAACTGTTAGGTGGTTTTTCTGACATTTTCTAACATTTTCAGTGTCACTGTTGACTGCATTTAATTTCAGATTGTGGACCGGATCAACACAAAGCTGCCTGCGTTCTTTGTTGAGAAATTGTTGTCACCTGATTCTCAGCTCCTGAAGCTGCGCTTCCATCGAGAGAAAGAGGTGTGTGAGTATGGGTTGCATATAAATCAGGTTATCAAGGTTTGTGTTTGTCAACACAAAGCAAATGCACTGTATGACCAGCGTTATATTAGCCCTGTGTTACTACTTGACCTGATTTTTCTCCTGGGAGACATTTGCACATGAGTAGGATCATAATGGCTTATGGCCAAAAAGCTAAACATAGGATGAGGGAAGGACACATCTGCTACTTCAACGGCTGGAGGTGTTTTGTCATTGTTTTGAGATTTCTTGGATCTCTTAGATCTTGTAGATTTATATCAGATGTGAAATGGTATGAAAATTATAGTGACCAAAATTATCACAATTATCAGTATTATCACGGTATTGTTAAAATGTTCAAAAAGTACTGTGGTTATGATGATGATGTTGATGATGAGTAATAAAAATAATTATTATATAATTATTTATAATTTATATGTAATTATAATTACCATCTCTCACTCACACACACCACTAGAATATATTAATTATATATATTATAAATATAATATATATTAAATATTTTTTAGTATTAAGTGTTGCACACCTTTCAAGTAACAAGTTTTGTTTTAGGTTTTTAACTATTGTAACATGTCTGTATCATTTGGAAATTAGACCATTTGAATCACTATCCCTCTTTAAAAATCAAGCTGCCAGCTACAGAAAGCTAATAATTATCAGAGTGGTGGGGGTTGGGGGGGGTCTTATAAAAGAACTGCAACACTAGCAGGCACAAAAAGTTGTTTAACTACTTTAACCACACTGTCACAAGTCTCTCCACACGCAGCAAGAATTATGCAGGGGTAGTTATCATCGTGCTAACAGGCTAAAACTGCGTTACTAACACTCAGCCAGTGTATCAACTAAAGTTTCTTAATAAAAAAAGTGAAGCTGCCAAGTGCAGCAGAGCAGTTACTTAATGTTATGATGTGATTTTGACTTTGAATTGAACCTGAAACATTTTGTACAAAAAAAATACCAGGATATAAAAGGTATATTGTGACAGAGGCAAAATATACTGGGATATGAATTTTTGTCCATATAGCCCAGCCCTAGTTTGATTACATGAAAACCCTAAGATGGTAAATGGTCTGCACTTATATAGCGCTTTTCTACCCATACTGGTACTCAAAGCGCTTTACACTGCTTCTCATTCACCCATTCGCACACACAAGCACACACACACATTCATACACCGATGGCTGACCTGACACACCGGGGGCAACTCAGGGTTCAGTGTCTTGCCCAAGGACACTTCGACATATGACTGGAGGTACCGGGAATCGACCTGCTCTACCTCCTGAGCCACAGCCGCCCCTGATGTCCTCAGAAGTATTTATGGTTGTGTATATCTTTATGCATGTGCTCCACAGGTGATGTCAGCTGTTCATGGTGTGTACCAGGCACTGTTGGGCCTGAAAAACATCCCAACACTGGAGGCAGCTTATAAAATGGTACTAGGTGAGATGGCATGTGCCCTGTCCAGCCTGACTTTAACCCTGGAGCCCACCGATAGGTCCCCAATGCCTGAAGACCTCTGCTCCACCATCCAGCACCCTGTGTTTGCCTCGCTCACCCTACCACTGGAGAAAGCCCAGTTCACCCTTATCTTCAACCTCAGCACCCTCACCACCATAGGCAATACCAAGAACTCTCTCATTGGGGTGAGTCATTAAGCTCCTCTGTACTGCTGGTCACTCAGAAGAAGAACTCTTACTAGTAGAGAGAAGGTCGAGGTAGCTCTTTAGTAACTGTTCCTCTGTGAATGAGGCTGCAGGAACCTGCAGCAGCTTGAAATGTGAATCAGCATCAGTTTCACTGACAGAAGATGAACTTATGTATGCTCATGTATTTTGTTTATCTTTTTAGATGTGGGCATTGTCTCCGACAGTGTTTGCTCTTCTCAGTCACAATCTAATGCTGGTCCACTCTCAGTTGGCTGTCTACTTCCCTGCCATCCAGTACGCTGTACTTTACACCCTGTACTCGCACTGTACCAGGTAATACACACACCTATACTGTGAGCAGGAGAATATTCTTTTGTAGTCCTGTCAGACTAAGTGGCTACAGTGCTACAGAGACAGTTGCTACACTAACACAGTGCCTTACAAAAGTCATTAGACTCTGGCAACATTTTGTTTTTGTGGCATTACACATTTAATCTATGCTGTAATATTACCATCCTAGTAAAGTATCTAGTGTATGTAGTGTCTGCATAGACTGAGTGTGCTTTAAATAACTAAAAATGACTACTACTGTAATGGGTGAGCAGGTTACTGAAATGGTATTAAGAATAGCACATTATTAAATCACATTCTACACATAGAGTGAGGAAGAAAACACTGGAGGAAGCACATTAACAATTTGTAACAAAATGTACCGCTGTATTCTGGATCTTGTAGTAGTACAAGAACCAGTTCTGCTTCAAGTAACTCATGCAAAGTATAAGCAATTAAATTAAATTCAGAATTAATAGCTGAACTCGGGACTACATTCAGATTAGATTAGATCATATCAAACCCTATCCTTGTAGAGACATATATTTGTGTTCAGTATATGAAACACCATCATCTCCTGATTGGACTGGTTATCGTACAACATATAACTTGGGATAACAGTATTTTTGAATATATTGTGTGTTGTCTCCTGCAATCCTGGAATTTATTTATGACGCTAAATCACAAAATTCTGTCAATACACAAAGACCTTGCAGAATTACATATAAACCTAGCACATATACAAATTATACAAAAGTCAAGTGTTTGTGTTAAATTGGCATCAGGTTAGATTAAATTTCAAAAGGAGTTTTGCAAAGATACTGGAGTTATTTAGTGTGTCGTGTTCGTAAAGAGAAGAAAAAAACAAGAATGACCAAAATCAGTAGAGACAAGGACAGGACATCCACACTCCTCGTCTGATTACATTAAGCTCCATGCATCATATTAGCTCTGGTTTTCCATTAGACCCTCTCTGCCCATTTTTGTCAAACTACTACTACATTTTTACAAACTACTGTATTCCATCTGTCTTGTGCTCCTGAAGAAGTTATCAGGAAACCAGGCGCTTCAACAACATACCAGAGTTTAAGGATTTTAACAAGTCACATCAAAAGTGGACATTTACTTCCATACTCTGAATAACAAAATAACTATCAGGACATGCATGTTGCATGTGCCACTGTATTCTGGATCTTGTAGTGGTACAAGAACCAGTTCTGCTTCAAGTAACACATGCAAAGTATAAGCATAAGCAAAGTATAAGACATGCTGTTTGTGGTGCTCTGTGGTAAATTTTCTCTTATATCTGTTTTATTTGCACAGACATGATCATTTCATCTCATCCAGCCTGTCATCATCTTCTCCTTCACTGTTTGACGGCGCCGTCATCAGCACTGTGACCACAGCAACAAAGAAACATTTCAGTACACTGTTAAATCTTCTGGGAGGTCTGCTGGCGAAGGAGCACCTCCACCCCGAGGCCAGGTTCTTTGTCTCCCTGTCTTTGACGCAGACAGTAATGTTTTTTGCACATATAGGGCTTCACAAAAAAGGT
>JAUBNQ010000027.1:846-11983 GCA_032353495.1 Ctenopoma kingsleyae | reverse complement strand
AGCAGAAAAAATATACTTTGTGTATGTCACAAAGAGCTCACATCCAAATGTGAAAGCACGTCAAAACTTTATCTCCGTTTACAACAGCGCCACACACTCCAGTCTGAAGAGTGAGTTAAACTTCAGTCTGTGTCAGACACAAACCTGCACCGTTTACCTGTGGTGTGTCTTAGAAAAAGAGAAGTGATAACTAGACAACAAGTGCAGTAAGATATCATATCCTTAAAGACACGGTCCAATACAAACACGACAAAGATGGTTTTTAAAAAGATGCTAAAACACTTGATCGGTGCCAGTAGTTGGCAGGACAGGTGCTCTCAGAAATGTTCATGAATGCCCCGAAGGTTCTTAGTGATTTTGCAGTGGTCTCTTAATTTTTTCCAGAGCTGTATGGTCAAGTCAGACGTGTGAGTCTTGCATGAGAATGAACATTATATAGAAGACATAAAAACAGTTCGTCTCCAAACGAGCTATTTCCTTCAGTATTAGGGAATTTGTCTGTGAAGATTCTCAGTCAGTATATCAGGGAATTTATTTCATTTTTTAAATTGACGTAATACTGACTTTATTTACTTCAGTCATTGTTTGAAAACAAGAAAAAGCATGTCTGTTATAAATTCTGATGCCTGTTGTAATAACATTTTTATAATGTCTTTGAATTGCACCTGAAATGTTTTGTACAAGAAAATACTGGGATATAAAAGGTATATCATGACAGAGCCAAAATATACCAGGATATAAATTTTTGTTCGTATCCTCCAGAAAATAAAATAAAATCTGCATCAGTAAACAACAAAGCACTAATGTCATCATACAAAGTTAGAGACAGAACTGACTAGTGTAAGAAACCACACATGATAGCAGCTGAGGTCATACACCCCACAGCTTTAGATGTTCATGAGTGTGATGGTATAGGCTGTCATTGTTTTGCTGAGGTGGGGCATGAGAATATTTCTTCTGCCAAGTGGGGAATGATGGGAAAAGTTTGAGAACCACTGGGTTAATGCCACTCTTCTGTCAAACCCCTCTAGTTAAAGCTTGACTTACATCTGTCACAGAGGCACAATACCAAAAAACAACTGTATGTCTTTATTCAGTTTTGTCAAGATGATAAGCTTCTGCTGCCAGTGTTATTAGCACACCCCCATCTAGTTCTACTATGAAGCTTTTCAGAGACTTTAGGATTCTGTGAAATCGTCAATTTTATGTCGATTTTTACACACCACCAATTCTGTATTTGCATCTGAGGTTGGTACAGTGTTGTGGGAGTGAGCCATACTGCAGATGCAGGGTGGGTTTGGTCTTACTAATACTAGCTAACTCTAGCACAGGGGGAGACAGTAGTACAGTTGTCTATCAATAAGCATAATTTCTTTCAGCATCATTTCCAGGATGAATAAATGTTATTTACAGTTAACCGTATACAAAGACCAATTTTCTGTTGCCTCATTTTTCTCTGCTCCTCATTATCTTCAGCTCGGTTCTCTTGAGGTGCCATCAGCCTGGAGGAAGGTGGACGTTTTGAGGGAGGCGCGGGCCACACAGCTCCACTTCTTTGACAGCCTAACTCAGCGGCAGCTGATGGAAGAGGTCTTCTTCCTCAAGCGACTGCAAACAGTCAGAGATTTCTTCAGGCTGTGTTCGTCCTTTGCTCAGACTCTGTCTGGTGAGAGCTCTTCATGGCCACATACTGTAAAACCTAATGACTCAGGATGAAGCACAGGTTTTTTGACACACAGTAATTGACTGATCACCAGCTGAACTTTAGTTCCCCCATTTACACTGGTGAAAAAATGGAGCTGATCACCTTTTCAACTTGCGAGTGTGTGACAAATCTTATATGTCCAGGTACGTGTCCAGCTGACGACCTGTTGCCAACAAATGGACCAGTGGGTTTGGGAAAGCCGCTGTACCGGCGGCCCAGCACAGCAGGATCAGGAGTGGCAGTGGTCAGTGAAGAACAGATGACTCGGCCCATCAAGGCCTTCACAGCGGAGTTTGTTCGGCAGATGGTCATGGGTCTGCCCAGCCAAGCCCTGGGTCTGGCCCTCTGCAGCACCCTGTCCGCCCTCGGGCTGGACATCATTGTTCAGGTGGAGGCAAAAGACTTTGGTGCAGAGAGCAAGGTATGATCCCAGTTTACAGCTTGTTATTTACACTAAACTAACACAGCTGCTGGCATGTTAGAGACATGTTGTTTAATGTGACATATAACACACATATGGAACGCCCTGGCAGCTGCCTGGTTACAGCATGTGCCATGTAACTGTAGTGTCTTGGGTTTGAATCCAACTAAGGTATTGTGCTACATGTCATACCCCTTCTTCTACTTGTAATGCAGGCATAAAGAAGGGTCAATGTCCATGCTGAGATTGTAGGTTTTGTTTTTTTTACGAAACAGTATGGCAGCAAAACTATATCCTCCCTTGAATGGGTCAACAGAGAACAGAAAGACAGAGAGGCTGCATGTGCCTCCACAATTTATACCAAATCCAAAAATGATCCAATCATAGACTCTTTACCTGTTTTAGTATTCACAACAAATCTGTGCATATTTGACCAGTACCTTATCTTGACGATAAACAACTCTTTCCTGGCTCTGAAGGTGTCTCTTGATGAGCTTTGTAAGAAGGCAGTGGAGCAGAGTCTGGCATCGGGCCGTGTCTCCCAGCTGCTGCTGAACAGAGCCACGGTCCTGGCCTCCTCCTACGACACGGCCTGGAAGAAAGTGGACTTGTTGAGGAGGTTGGATGCCAACCTGGAGGCTGCCAAGGCCAGCCTGCAGCGGAGCCAGCTGCACATCGCCATGTTCCAGGTACACACAGAGGAGTGTGGCTATGAGCGAATGCTTCTGATGAATTACACTCATATTCTGTTGAAAAACTCTGAGCGATGAAAATATTGCTTGCTTGTGGTACTGACTGGATTATTAGGCTCTTTTTTATATCTAGCATCATGGATGACCTACACTACCAGTCAAAAGTTTGGACACATACAGAAATTATGTTTTTGAAATAGAAGCAGGTTTTTTAACAACAAATTCTAATCTGAAATACAGAGTAGACATTGTTAATGTTAAAAATGACTACTGTATATACAGTAGAAATGGTCTTTTAAAGGAATATTTACATAAACATACAGAGGATCATCATCAGATAATCATCAAACATTAGTATTGTCTACCAATAGTACATTATGTTTATTATATGTTTAAAGTTTATTTAATTTAATAAACTAAACGAGGGTAACTGATCATTATAAAAACCATTTGCAATGATGGTAACACAACTGAAGACATGAATCTTTTCATGGAAAAGATGGTAAAGCCTATGTGTGTCCAAACTTTTGACTGGTAGTGTACACTGGCTTTCCACTGATCACACCTGCAGCAGTTTTGATTCAAATATTCTAATACATCATCAGAACCCAGAAAATATTCCCACTTCAATCCATTTAAGTACCAATTGAAAGCCAAGTACTGTTACTGTTCATTTTGCATGTTACTTACTCACTATCACTCCATGCTCAATGCTTCATGATATATTTGAGAGCTACTGTCACACTGAGGAGTCCAGAGAATGAATGTTGTCAGTGCTGGGTCTTCTAAAAATGACGCTGTGTGTTTTTGTGCGTTCACTTCCAGTGGCAGCATGAGGATGTTTTGAGCCCCAATAATCAACCTCTAAGTGTCAGCATTCCTCCACGCTCCGTCATCCTCGGCAACATGAAGAAGAAGCTGTACAAGCTAAGCCAAGATGAGGCAGCTATTGTTGCCATTCAGGTCAGTAACCACATACCACACATTACAGAGAAGCATTTGCATTTTTGGACTCTTTAATGACTCTATAACAGTTCAAGTAGCTTTCTTGAATGAATAAATAAAGATAAATTAACTTTTGGGCCTAAAAGTTATGATTTGACTAAAACTGTGTCCTCAGGAGAAGCTGGCATCGCTGGAGGCTAGTATTGAGCAACGTCTAAAGTGGGCTGGTGGGGCCAACCCAGCGCTGGCCCCTGTCCTGCAAGACTTTGAGATGACCATCCGGGAAAGACGTGCCGTTGTGGCCAGAGAGAACCAGCGCACCAATCAGGTTACACCACGATGTTCCTGATTGTCCTAGTAACCATGGGATAACCATGACGACTGAGAATCTTCAGACATGCTCATAATCAACCACAGCGCTTGATAGGTGACCAGTGAGCTGTTGTTTTTATTCCAGGTCACCTTCTTGTGCTCCACCATCCTGAACTTCGAAGGCCTTCGGACCCGATCCCCAGAGGCCCTCAGCATGGATGCAGCACTGTTCGAGCTGCTTAAGCGCTGCCAGCAAACCTGTTCCTATGCTGCCCAGTTTAGCAGTACTGTGTCTCCACTGGAGCTCCAGCTACTGCACAGGCTGGTGAGTCTGACCTCTGACCTCTACACAGTCCAAATGATGAGCTGCAATCAACTCCAATACAGGTTTAGTCACAGAGAGAAGGGGGCAGCAGGGAAGAACAAGTCTGTGTAGTTAGAGCAGAGTGGACGCAAGTTTGTTACAGACCAAAGAAGCTAAAGAAATAAAAACTGGCCCAAAGCAGGTCTAATATTTCACAGGTACTATTAACCTATTTGTTTATCACTACAGAGTCCACTGCTGGATCTGCCAATAGGCAGTCCTGATTGGCTGAGCTGTGCCCAGAGGCAACTGGAGGAGGAGCTGAGTGCTGAGCGGAGGACTCAGTTGGAGAGAGAGCAGCAGCTGGATTCCTGTGGAGAGACACTGCAGCTCTTGGTCGACTCAATCAAAACCATTCTGTCCAACCACAACCGTCAGCTGGCCGACGTCAAGCATCTGCTGAGAGCCATGGCTAAGGTACACTACCTAACTGCTTCACACATGCACATGATTTTCATCTGCAAAAAATCATTATTAAATTCCATATATACTATATATGTCTTTAAACTCATCCATTCTTAACTCTGTCATACAGGACGAGGAGACAGCGTTGGCAGATGGTGAAGAGGTGGCCTATGAGGGCAGCGTGCGTCACTTCCTCTTGGAGTACAAAGCATGGCAGGACAACATCCAGCTTGTCTTATTCACTGTGGTGCAGACCAGCGGGCAGCCTCGCAGCCAAGAGCAGCTTGAACTTCTGGAGGAGATTCCTTCTACTTTAAAGGAACTGCACTCTCAGAGCCAGAGGTACTCTCACTCACATACCTGTACTGTCAGACACACGTTTCAGTTCTCGGCATCAATCCTTTATTAACCATGTGTGTATGTATCATTGCAGTGTATACAATGGCCTGGTGGGCTTTGCCTCCCCACTAGTGACAGACAGAGACAGTGAATGTGCCAGTCCTGTTTCTGCAGCACAGACGACCTTTGCAGCAGGTAAGTACTTTTCCCCCACTCCGCTCTGTCCCTTTGGGCTTGAAACAGTAGCTGTCTGCAGTTGTATTCTAGGTCAAACATGATTCTTTTCACCTGTCCAACACTAATCTGAGTCTGTTGACTGTTTTCTCATCCAACCATGTCATATGTGGCATGACACCAGCTGTTAGATGCAGTGGGGTGAAGACGCAGTCGGACTCAATGTCCCAGAATACACGCAAGGCTCTGCCACGGAACCTGGGAACCCCCACTGACACCCCACCCAGCACCCTGCTGATGAATAGCAAAGGCCTCAACCCCAGTCCCAAGAGGGCCGTACGAGACCCCAAAACAGGAAGAGGTACTGTCTTTACAATAACTGCTCACTGGTCTATGAGCGGGAAACTTGTCTCGCATACTAAATGCATACAAATTCTACAAGACATGTTCTGATATGTGTATTGTCCTGAACCTGATGCTCTCTGTGTTGCAGCTGTCCAGGAGAGGAACTCCTACGCAGTCAGTGTGTGGAAGAGAGTGAAATCCAAGCTGGAGGGCAGAGACATTGATCCCAACAGGAGGATGAGCGTCACAGAGCAGGTAAAACTCGAAGGAGAATGAGGAGCAGCAGCATGAACATGACTGAATGAAATGAGCTGTCACCTGACGCTACTGGTTGATGAAGCCTGAATAAATGATGGTGAGCATTGAGCTGAACGTATTTCTGTTTTATTGCAGGTGGATTTTGTCATCAAGGAGGCCACCAACCTGGACAACCTGGCCCAACTGTATGAAGGCTGGACTGCCTGGGTGTGAACGCTATGCTGCTTCATGTCTTTGGTCCAGCGAAGGCTTGGAGATCCACCAGAGTCCAGCGGGTCTGGGGTGTCAGAACAGCAGCACCGGGCCACACTGGGGAGAGGAAATGGGAAGCGGATGCTTAGTCCGCCCTCCCAAACTCCTGGGCACCCAAACTGGGGCAGCGACCTCGTAGCTCTGCTGCAACCACACTCCCCCAACTATCGGCGATCGGGCTAACAATGCTTAGTGGGCCTGCGGCCCCACTTCCTTTCCGGAATTTGACCGGGCAAAGCAGCGCCGAATGGGGGAGAGGGGGGAGGGAAAGGCCTCCTCACCCGCAACTTGGAGATACCTTCCCCCCTCACCTGCATAGCTCACTATCAATGTCCACCACAATCAAAGTCCACCTTGAGGGCAGGATGAAGCAGGAAGTGAGCTGGTTTCCTCTGAAGCACCCAGCTGACGCGCTGTGGGCGGGACTTCACCGGGGCTAAAGTTCAGATGGGCCCACACTTGTTTTTCTCTAACCTTTTCCTCCATGGTGTTGTGATTCTGATTGGCTAGTGGGTGACAGCTCAGGTGGGAATGATGAGAACATAGTTTCAGTAAAGACAGCAGAAAACAATTGAACTGTACTTTGATGAACAGTGAAGACTTTGTCTCTGATGTTTGATCAGATTTCACAGAATAAAAGATGGAGTTGTTTTCACAGAAGGGTTCTTTGTATTTTTGTGGATAAACTGCAGCAGTTTGGATGGCTTGTGCCTGTGAGCTTAGAACGGACACATAAGGTGAAGTCTCGACAGTTCTTTACCTTCACTGTGCATCTTTAGACTGTGTTGTGCTTTGTAACTATCCTCAGTCCTTCTTTTCACACAACAGTAGGAGACTTTTTTGACTTGCCTGTCAGAAGCTGTTGCTCGCCTCGTTCATATTCACTCCCTAACCCTAATGCTTGCTTTTTATTAATCTTGACCTTCTAGTTTTACATTTTTAGTGGGAGAAGTTTTGTTTTTGGTGACGGTGCAAAATGTTAATTCTTAAAGCTTTTATTGGATTTTGTTGATGCCAAATAAACATAGACGTGACAAGTGTTGTTGTTTATTTAACAGTGATAATCTTCACATCACTGAATCAGAAAACTCACAAACAGTAACTGATAGTTAAAGCAAATCATTAACTCAGTCGTTACTGTTATTACCTCAACTTTCAAGGTTTTTAAAGTTTTTGAAACATTGTCCTACTTTAAAGTGAAGCAACGTCGTGTTGCTCATTACGGGAACCAAATGGTCTCAGACTGTTTCCGCTGTAGTGACTCTTAATTACAGTGTTTCACCACAACATGGTTTATAGATGTAAACTAGCTTTGTGGTTGTAGTCTTTGCAAAACCCATCAAACAGTAGTTTTCATCTCTGTCTAAACTCATTCAGTCATTAAAAACAAAAACCCAATGTTAGACTGACAGAAGCAAATAAATATACAAGCTGGTTCTCTCTCATAAACAGATGAGATTAACAATAGTCTCCACTTTGACACAACTGGAAGCTCACACAGTGTGTGTGGTCTTGACTTAATACACCAGAGCTGTTAGCAGAAGGATTCAAAGTCCACATGCAGCAACCTGTAACCTCACCAAGCAGCCTGTGCACACACAGGATATTAATGTCCAGGTCGCTGTGTCAGTGTCCACAGTCTGTGGCTTTGTTCTGGCTTTCATTACATGTCTTTATCTTGTGTAAACTCAGCAGACACACACACACATCTTGTATGATGAAGAGGCTCTGGACTCATGAAGCCTCCAGCATGTTAATGATTACAACAGCTCTGCTTATCATCGGACCCCCACCATCACCACCTCACTGTGTCGCACTGGCAGCCTCTGATCCACCGAGTGATTTCGGTGTTGGACAGGACCGTAATGTCGGGGAAGCGTGTGTGTGTATCAGACTTCGAGGAGGAAGCCAGGAAAGTTCTTCCTAAAGCTGTGTATGACTACTACCGTTCAGGAGCTGATGAGCAAAACACGCTGGCTGACAATGTGGCTGCCTTCAAAAGGTACAAGTAGCTTCAACCTACGAAAAAAGAAATCCAGTTGAATTATTGTGAAATACTGATTATAATTTCATGTGACGTGTGGACTAGATTTTAATGTCTGATCTGAATTCATACAAACATTTCACCAGGTCTGCTTTGACAGTGAGATCACTATTTTGGATTTACCCTTTGTTTAAAAGAACATTTTTAACAATACAGAAAAACTTAATATTTTGTGAAAAATCTTGCAAGTGATGTAAATGACATCAATACACTGTATGACGAGTATGTAACTTGATCATTTAGGTGGTCGCTTTTATTTTGTAATTTCCTATTAAAACGGAAGTTTTATTTTGAAAGGACTGCACCAGTCGCGGAACATCCACTTGACGCTAAAAAGTAAACAAGGGAGAAACGATAAAGGAGAAAAAATAAGGTGTTAAGTTAGACAAAACTTATTAACTTAAGCTTATATTTAGGTTGTTATGATTTAAATACGGTCCTACATGGTTTTAATTTGTTCTCTGGATTCGGTTCGTTTGTGAATGTCATAACTCTAGACGACATCTCTCTGGTAGAAAAAATGGTAATAAAAAAAAAATAACGTCGAGTGTTATATAGCGGAGTAAGAAGCATTTATTCTTCACAAATCTACTCAAGTAAAAGTAAAAAGTATGGTGCAGTAAAACTACTCTTAGAAGTACATTTTTTATTTTGGAGGTGTGTGTGTATAGTGACCCCGGGGCAGGGTGTGTTCTTCCAGAAGCTGCACATCAACACGTTTTTTCAGCAATTCCATAGACATTGATTTAAGATGTCAACCGTTCAACAATGTGTAACTGTGTAACTTGTCTATCAGCAGCCTCTGTTTAAACTGTGGTGCACAGGGAGATGACATGTTTGATTAAATGTTTAATACAGTATGCTGTACATGAGCTCCAGCTGCGCTTCACCAAACATACTGTCAGTGTTTGTACACACACAACCAAATGGTAAAGTCTCATGTGACTAGAGTCACTGCTCAGATACACACACACACACACACGCTACACACACGCTCATAGGAGGTTACATGTCTGTGTCATATGAGTGATCTTCAGGTTACTGTTATTGTACCTGTGTTGGCAGTAAGCTAAAGATGTCCTTGTTTTCCATGAAAACATACAAGTATGGGGCAGCATGATGGCTCAGTGGGTAGAGCAGTCGTCTTCAAACCCGAGGGTGAGCGGTTCAATTCCCTGTCCCGGCAAGCTACATGTCAAGGTGTCCTTGGACAAGACACCAATAACCTGACCATTGGCGCCTGACAGAGGCAGCCTGTCCACAAAGAATTTCCCCAAGGGGATCAATAAAGTATCAGTTAATATTATTATTATACTAATACAAAGTATAAGTAATATATCATTGATCAATTTCATCCATCTTTCGATTTTCTTCTTATGTTGATGGGTCTTTTCTGGTTGTGTGTCGTTGCATTCTTTCTTTGAGAGCAGCTGCATCTAGGCAAAACAACTTCTCTCTGGGATTAATAAAGTTTTTTTTTTAATCTTGAATAAATGCCATGAGCTTATAGTCATGTTCCAAAGTTACTGCTCCCTCTTCTAATTAGTTTTTCTTGTGTGTATATATAAATAAAAATCCTAATGATTCAAATTTAACCTCAGATCAACAACACAACTTCTTTTTTGACTGTGCTGTTATTTATTTAACAAAAATGGAGACAAAAAGACAAAAACTAAATAACCGTCTATTTAAATGTCAGTATAATTACTGGGAACGTAATTACAACATTTCTAATGAGCATGTCAAACATGTTAATAGATTTACCAGGAGAACATTTTTCACCCAGTTACTGTGAAAGGAAATTAGCAACTGGTTGCAATTTAATTTAAAGTTTGGCACAATTAGCAGGCTGTAATTCTCTTAGCTCTCTCGGATCATTACTGTACTTTTATTGACTGTGCCAAATCCCACACAACTAACTCACAAAGTTAAACTCTCCAGGACGTTTGTGACATGGACTGTTGTAATGCTGTCCAGTGTGCCCGCAGGTGGTATCTTGTCCCTCGGGTGTTGAGGGACGTGTCCACAGTGGATCTGTCTGTCTCTGTCCTGGGACAGAAACTCAGCATGCCCCTGTGTGTTGCAGCAACAGCTATGCAGAGAATGGCTCACCCTGATGGAGAGACGGCTACAGCAAGAGGTACACACACACACACACACACACACAAGATGTACAGAATAGAATTTGAGGATCCCATCTGTTTTGGAAACAGGGTTGTAGAAATCCACAGTTGTCCCTGAATATGATTTGAGTGATGATGTGATACAGTCAGTTACCCCTGCCTAATGCATTAGCTGGTCTATAGAGGAATGTTTGCATAACTTGTTGAGACATTTGACTTAATGAAACCATAACCAAAAAATAAAGAAAAAAAAGGTACCTGATCAGAATTGAATTGACAGAGGTTCATTCTGATACATCTGAGTAATCTGGAGTTCATGGGGCCATGGGACAAAGGTCTATTCCTAAGCAAGTCAACACTTGTAGTATTTTGTGTCTACGCAGCATGCCGAGCAGTGGGAACAGGGATGATGTTGAGCTCCTGGGCCACCTCCACCATAGAGGAAGTGGCATGCAGTGGCGGGGTCCTGTGGGTGCAGCTTTACATCTATAAAGACCGAGAGCTGACACTATCATTGGTACACCGTGCAGAGGAGATGGGCTATAAGGCTATCTTTGTTACCGTAGATACACCATATCTGGGGAGGAGATGGGATGACATGCGCAACCACTTTAAACTGCCCCCACATCTGAGGTGGGAAACAAACACAACAGCAGGAGAACTTTTCAATTCTGTAGGGATGTTTGATATTGGCTTTTTTACCGATATCCGATATACTGATATTGTCTAACTCTTAATTTCTGATACCGATATAAACC
>JAUBNQ010000026.1:24291891-24307866 GCA_032353495.1 Ctenopoma kingsleyae | reverse complement strand
TCCGGTCTTACCCCAAATATGTGGGTCATCCATACATGACTGGTGATTGGACAGAGTGATGAGGGGTGTGTCAGGGGGTCTCTGGTCAATCAGGTTCCACAAGACTTCATGGTTGTGGACCGTCAAGCAGTTCATGTACTCTGAGGATGGTAAATGTGAGAGGAGAACAACACAGTGAGAAGCAGGCAGCTGAGACAAAACCTGAAGGTGTTGTGCTGGTCTCCTGTGGTGCTGTGTGTGTATATATTCCAACTTACTGGTCCAGAAGTAGGAATATGATCCCACCATGCCCATGATCAGCGAGCTGGAGATCCTCCATGGCAAAGCAGCACACTGTGGGAACGGCCATCTGACCTCCAGGGGCATCACGGAACTCCACAGACACTACATCCACACACACACACAAACCTGACACAACCCAAAGAGGACAACAATACGATGTTCACAATTACTGAACAGCGGCTAGCTAACATTTACTGACACACTGAGCTCTCAGACATTAAATGTTAACTAAAAATCCATGAACACAGAGAAGTTTTTTCAGCGTCGTTATCAGAGGCTAAGCTTCCGTTTACCGCTACAGTAGCTGATAAAACCGTTCAACAGTTATTTAACTACGTTTTTATTCCATCACTGTTACACACATCACATTTCTGAACATACATATACCTACAGAACCCGGTGTGTAACTCTATGAGGACTTTTATCACACAACGTTGCTCTTAACCTCACCTTTCTCCTGCTGATTCTCACCGGCCCCGGAACTGAAAGTCACGCACGGATTTATGGGTACTGTAGTTTTATAGAGGTTTTTTTTTACCTAGCCTCATTTGTGTGGTAAGTAGTCTTATATTTTTCTCTTTATTTCCTCAGGTTAAGAATTCATAATGACTATACCAGTTCTCATATATTCTTAAATTATGTTTAATGTATTCAAAAACCCCTCTCTGTGTTGACAGTATGGAACTATGGGTAATAAATGCTGAACGGCAGGTCAAAGGTGAACCACCTCTAAAAATAGAGCTTTGACCTGGAGCTTGTTTTTGAACTTATATTTATGCAGAATTGATCCTCCCACGAAGTCAAAGTCAACTTTATTGTCATCGCTATATACACGTATACAGTGAGACGAGACGACGTGGCTCCAGTTGAGTATAAAAACAGTATCAAAAATGTAAAAAAGTATAGAAATATAAAAAGGCACATAAAATAAACATAGATAAACTATAAATATAACTAAACTAAAATACACAAGTGAAAATGTGCAATTTGGTTCACATAGAAGTGTTTGTGCAAGTTTGTGCATGGACCAGTGTGTGTATTTATGGACTGTGTTGAGTAAAGTGCAGAGATGTGTGCGTCTGTATTTATTAGTGTCTGTAGTGTATCATAAGGCAGTGTTATGTAAAGTGCAGAGGTGCAGTGGAATGAATTCACAGTTCAGGTGACCACAAATGGGTTACTTGTCCCAGGCCCACGGCAGACAGGGGGTCCAGAACTGGGCCCTTCAACTCAACAAATTATCGAGAGGAATCATTTTTCAACATGGGCCTATTTGTGGAAACAAATGTGTAATATTTTAGTGACATAAATCTTTTTGTTTTCTTTTTCTTCATAATTGTCTTTGAAATAGTGTCAATAATGCCCCCACCCCTACACAGAAATCTTTTGGCCACAGACAACAACCTTCGACTTTGAGTTTATTTAGCGCTCTCCAGTAAATAGCGTCTAAATGTCCGAAGAAGAAAAGAGAAGAAAAGAAGAGGAAAGTAGAGACTTGAGAGATTTTATGAGAAAATATTTAAAACCAGGTGATGATGATGAGACTGGAACAAGTGGAGCGGGGGAGGAGGCAACGGACAGTCGCGTCATTATAGAGCAAGGTAAGAAACAGTAAACATTTACCAGCCTTTAACATAGTTTAACGTGTATAAATCTTGTATAAAAAACACAACATGTTCTCTCTGACAGAAACAGCTGAGTCTGTAGCTAAATCAGAGATGAGGGAGGTCCGACAGCGGCATTGAAAGAAGACACTGAAACCCTGCAGTACTGTACTGTTCAAAAACAATTTCACAGAGGGGATCAATAAAGTATGTTATTATCATTATTTGATCAAATGTAAAAGCCAATTTTATTCCAATTGTTGCAATTGCAACACACAGACAACCTGCACCAGCCTTGCTATGATAATCTAGTACTGTACCTTAAACAAACCCAATCACCCCAGCATTAATATATACTGACTTCTGAAATTCAATCCATATTCAACTAAACACTGCTAAATTTATCTGACATTTAACCATTTGTTAACACTTAGGGCTGGGACCCTGCCCGAAAAATGAATAAATATACTACATCCCAGAATCATACATTCATAATTTTATACCATTGCTCAAAAAAGTGAGCAGATAAATTTATAACAATTACAAAATTGATTTTGTAAAATTAAATGTCAAATGACATTTAAGAATACAATCATTCTTTTCATCTCAGCTTCATAATATGATTCCAGAGACACAGAACACTCCAGCACAGTTTATGGTGGCGTTGTCAGGTGCTGTTCCAGGCTGAAGGAGATTATGGATTCTTCAGAACAAACTGCTTTATTTCACCAACTGGGTGCAAGGAAGTTCAGTCCCTTTAATGCCACCTCAAAACCTAAGAAACAGGCCTGAGAGAGAAGGACAGATTAACAATGATATATTAACTAAGAAAAGGTGCATAATGGTATTGTTAGTAGGTAACAGGTATTACTTATTTTATTATATAAGAGTAAAGTATTACTGCGTTGGCAGGGAAGGCTCGTAGAAAGACAGCATTAAATCCCTTATAAAGAGCTTTAGGTCCTTCTTCTCGAAGCAGTGTTCTCAGGACGTCTAGCAGACCTCTGTACCTCCCCTCTGCAGCTACTCCCCCCCCCCGACACACACACACACACACACACACACACACACACACACACACACACACACACAAAGTTAATGGACATTTCTGTGTCCTGTGTGTCTTACAGCATAAATGTGAGGACCTAACCAGAATTCTGAAGTCAAGACAAGCCCAAACTTTTTGAAGTGCTGCATGTACAAATATGTGTATGTGACTTTAACTTCTTTAGAAGAAGTTACATTACATCTCTATTCATCTAGCTTTTAACATTTGTATGTTTTGCAGCTATTTTTAATATCTATTAAACTTGTAAAATAGATAATTGCTGATAGGCTATGTAATTTATTGCTTCTCCAACCCAACCAGTCTGGAAGGAATTATCATTCAGTTTACTCAGCCTTTCTTCATCATTCCATGAGGTCAGGGTGGATAGCAGGCATATTTACCTGAGATAACCAAAGTTTGTTTTGTATTTGTTGTCTTTATTTTTATATTTTATAAACTCAGAATCACTTCATATATACAGTGCTTTCTGTCAGTAGCTTTTCTGAAGAAGCTACTCGGACACTTAGTGAAACACATTTGTTCTTTCTGTATTTTGTTCTCTTTAAATCTAAACTGGGTTGTTTTTTTATTGTTTTATTGTTGGTGTTGTGACCTTAACAACCTGTAGAATGCACAATAATAAATCTCTAAATCCTCAAGTTTATTAACCAGCTACTACAGCTACATGTGACCAGGATGAACCAGGTGCAGAACTACTGGGCCTGAACAGCTCTCATGAACGGCTCATGAACAACTACACTATCAACTGATCCACAGAAGACCCTAAAGATTGCAGCAGGACTTGTCCTGGGTTTCCTGCATGGGAACTCAAGTATTTGTTTATCTATAATATGTGTATAAGTATTCCATATGTAGGACAGAACTAGGAATGTTTGATTAGAGAAAGATCTTCTTAGATGAGCTCATACACTGTCTCTTTTTCCTGGTCCTGTTTTCTTCTTACCTATCTTATATGGAGCCTATTGTGGAGCTTTACACTGACTCTGGCTCTGACCTGTCTGGAAGTTGGATTTGAGGACATCTGGAGGAAGTGCAATCGTCCAGTTCAATATCCCTGCTATACCACCAGCCAGGAGAATGTTGGGAGTGCTGAGCTGAGAAACACTACAAGACAGAAACACACAGACACATACAAATCAAAGTGAGATTTTAAGAATTTTTATTTAAGAAATATACATTATAAACACCTCTGCAATTATGGTTACTTACCTTTGACCCTCTCGAGTAAGGAAGTTTTTGAGGTATTCATATGTTAAGAAGTAGAGACCATTAGAAGGCACATCTGAGATAAAGACAGAGAGACAAAGAGCACATGTGAGGCTGCGAATTCATGCCGTGTTTTATAGGCAGCATTAAAAAAGTTAACATGCAGCATCTCCTTACCAACCCTTTATGTTGTACTCTCTGAGGTACTATATGTACACACACACTGTACCTCTGATAAGAGTAAGAACGGTCCCTTTATAGACACTGCGGATCCCCTGCTCCTTGTAGAGTCTGACTGCACAGTCAAGTGGACCTGCATACCTTGACTCTCCACTGCTGGCCTGCACCTGGAAAACACACATTCCAATTCTTTTAGTTAAAGTTAAACTTGCAATAGCAGATTGGTTTGGCCACTTAACTTGACATCAGGAGCTGATATGATCTTAGTGATAGTGTTAGCCGGCCTGGTAGCTCAATGGGCTCAGATCAGACCAGGATCAAATCCCAGCCGACTCCTACCCCATCCCCCACACCAGGTGTGTCCTTGAGCAAGACACTCAGCCTTGTAAGTCGCTTTGGACAAAAGTGTCTGCCAAGCAAAGTAAAGTAAAAACTAGTCTAGTCTACTAGCTGCAGCCAGAGTTCTGACTGGAATTAGCAAGAGAGATCATATTATATTATCATATATCCTATATTAGCTTCTCTAAATTGGCTCCCTGTAAATTCCAGCCAGCTCCCAATCCAGGTTCAGGAGGCAGACACCCTCTCTACTTTTAAGAATTCCTTTTCAATAAAGCTTTTATTTAGAGCTGGCTCAGCTGCCTTGAGCAAATCATAAACCTGGATATTTGGTACCAGGAGAACAATATCCCCATTAACATCAATAAGACAAAGGTGTTGATAGTGGACTTCAGCACAAGGTAGGATATGAAGTGCAGACAGTTTCTTATACCTACGCAGGACCTGATATGGTCCTGTCAAAGTAACACGGTGGTGAAGAAGGCCCATCTGCATCTTTGCCACCTCACACGTCTAAAGAATATTAAACTGGCCTGTAAGTTACTAAAGACTTTCTCCACCTGCACCGTTGAGAGCATCCTGACAGGAAGCATCACAGACTTGTTTGGGAAAAAGCACCAAGCAGGTCACAACTTAACAATTGTTTATTTTAACATGCAGCATTTATGGGGTTTAATGACTAACTGATGATGATTGAATGATTAACTTGAGGTATCTTAAGGATCTTTGGGTCCTAGATGTTCCTAGATGGTCCACTATGTTCACCAGCCTCTCTAAAAACAACATTACTAGAGCAGTAAAAGTGAAGCAAAAAGTAAAGCTGTGGTCTGGACACCAAGCAAAGAGATTAAGCTCATTTTAAAGCTCTGTAAAGCTAAGGGGAGATGCAGATTCAGCTGAGAATTCTCTGAAGGGTCATCAACTCCACAGCTTTCACTGTGTCGTGTCACTCACTCTTATTGTAAAATATCTCTGCAAGATCAGACATATACAGCACCACAAAAAGACAGTCTAGTCACACAAATCTGGAGTTAGGTGCATAGTACTGGGAACTAGTCCCATGTGTAGGGTAAAACCATCACCTCCCTCCTAATCTAATGTAAAATACTTAGTCACATGTGTGATGTTGGAAGAATCATACACACACATATGTGAGCTTATAGGTGGGAAAAAAGACAAAGAGATGGTGCATGCACAAACACATGGAGACACAAACACATTACCTGAAGTAAACATTTGACCCTCTCTCCTGGAGCCACAATCACTGTAGTGAAGACTCCTGCCAGACATCCAGACAGGAAGATCTGAGTGTGTCTGAACAGAAGAGAACACAATCACTCTGTCACCGTTTTTCCTAATCTGATTCGAGAGTCTAAGGACAGGATGTTCTATGTTGTACTGTAAAAACGTATGATGCAAATTTGTTTAATCAACAAAATGGCTCCTCTATCCGTTAAGATAGATAGCAAAAGCACATGCAGTATTTCCATGGACGGTGAGAAGTGATGAGTGCTGCAGCACTGTCCTTGTAACTATCAAACGATTTGGAAAACACCAGGACAAAAACTGGATCTAAACGCTGCAGAAGTGTGTGCATGTGTGGTCCTACTAACGTTAGGGGTTTGCCAGGATCTGTTTGTTGGAGCTGTTTCCCAAGACCAAAGCCAAAGAAACTGATGGCCATCATAGGAGCCACGCCCGCCAGGGGAGCCCCCATACCTTTATAGAGGCCAAGGATGCCCTGCACACACACATACACACATTTTCAATAGGAAATGTATATCAAAACTTTATTTACCAGATTATGAGCTTTAATTCTTATAATGTTTATGTGACTCTTTCCAACTGTTTTAATGCACATTTTCAATTTGCATCATTTGCATAAGGTGGAAGAAAACAGGTCAGTGGAAACGGTGGAGACTAGAATAACCGAGAGGTTTGGGTGGAAATGTTGGTGTATCAAACTTAATGTGACTTAAGTGCAACAGAAACAAAGTCACTTGACAAAGATGAAGAATGTAATTTAAACACCAACAAACATCCGATCTGTGTGGATGATGAGGAGGCTGTGAGCCATGGAGCTCATTGTAGACTGCTCTTTTGTAACAGGACCTGACAGGAGAATTAACTGCACCAACTGTTTGTCTTCATAAAACATATCCTACATTTGCATAATAATTAGTGGCTGGATTAAATAGGCATGCATTGTCTTTTTAAGATTTTCTAGAAATCTGGCTAAAGGTTCTGAAAAAGTTGGATTGAAACTTGACTTTTGCTATTGTGTACTGTAAACTGTAGAAGTGTGTGTGTGTGTGTGTGTGTGTGTGTTCACCTCTTTGGATACGGTCTTGCGGAAACAGTCATATGTTCCCGTGTAGAGCACACTCTGAGCGCAGGAGGCTTTGGGCTGCGTCTGTAGCCTCACCTGGAGTACACAATTTAATGAGAAAACTGAGCTCCACAACGAGCACACACTACGTGCCCATAGTTCTCTGACCACGCGTTTTGGGAAGGGAGGAATTTTGAAAGAGTGCTATGTGATAAGAGAAACACCCATCAATGTCTGCTGCAGGGCAACTGATAAACTAACAGGGCGGCTGCAGATGTGTTGGATTGTGTGTCTGACAGTTAGTGTGAAAGTCAGACACACTCTTGTCCACATTTTGGCAATAAGAAAATTTTAAATTCCTCTTACACAAAGGTCACAATGACCAGCTTAACAAACACTCAATTTTTAAAGCCTAAGACTATGTATGAACTGTAAAGTTTAGGTCATGTACACAAAAAAACTACTTATGCTTTCCTGGAAAGAACTCTGTTAACTGGTACTCACAGTAGAAAAAAATAAGTAATACTGTGTTTGTTGAATTGTATGTTTGCCTGTAGAGTTTAATAAATCCTACAGATATGTCCATGTCCTGCTGGGACTAGAGCAACTTCACTGCCCTCATCAGGAAAAGTGGTTAAAGTGGACGGATGGATGAATGCTGTAAAGATGTCATTTGAAATTTTTTATAAACAAATAAACATTTCAATGAGGATCTTTCCACCAGTTTTTCAAGTTCAGTTTCCTTGTAATAGGGTAATAGAACTTTCCAAAGCAAATTGACCCTGACCTGGGTTCATGACTGTTTTTAATGTTTTAATTCTTTTAATGTTTTAGTTCCATTATGAGAATTAGGATCCAGTGATTTGGAGCTTTGCACCACACTACAGACTTAAGTTACGATATCTCAGTCTCTGCTATGTCCTTTAATTACCCCTTTTACGACACAGATACAGAGTTTACACAGACACAATTTTATCTGCAAAAATCGAATATAATCCATGACGTCAGTCTGGACAATTTGTTGCTCAGATTTTTGCATCATCAGTGAAACCTCTTAGCGCATAAATGAACAAGCTTTAATTTAGAATAAATGTATTAAATGTGTATCAATGGCAGAATTTGTCTGGACACAGCTGCAACAATCAGTCTTAAATGAATTAAAGCCTTAACCTCGAGTTAAATGTTTTCACTTGCATTGTGTTATGTTATGTTATGTCATGGTTTGTGTTTCAGGGACCACAGAGACAAAGCGACACTCTGTCTGAAACCAACTGTCCATTCATTTATTCTCAGAATACACACCTGCAGCTATTTGAAAGTTTTACCAGGCTACTTTCTAAAATGGCTTTTCATGACTAAACTATCAAATTCTATTTGATTTATTTTACACTGTATTTTAGAACGAACTGTAAAAGTGAAGTAGAATGCGATTTATTTAACGTGTATCTCTGGTGAATCAACCTGGAACCTAATCTACACCACTAAGTCCCAGTCACAGGACCTGGTGACATTTTAAGCTGATTTATCAATAATCCTTCTTCACTGATCACTGACTTCCTCTTTAAAGACAAACAACAAGAAATACAACTTAACAAAACAAGAAACGTGGATTGTACAAACTCTTAGTGATGATTTTGAAGACATGATGGACCAGCAGCACTATGACGGAGACTCACCTTGATGGTGTCCAGCGGGTGTCCCGCCAGCAACAGACAGGCTCCACCGAACCCCCCAGCTACGAAGTTCTTGAGCGGAGAAACTCTCTCCTCTTTCCCCATCTTCTGCGCTCGTCACACGGCCCCGACAGTCCGCACACACCGCCGCCGTCCTGTCTTTCTGTGTGACACTGATGACACCCTGCTGTCTGTCTCTCTCTCTCTCTCTCTCTCTCTGTCACCACGTACAGTACAGTACTGGACTTTGTCCTCAGAGAACTGGCTGGAACTGATCCTGTAGATCAATCATTTAGGCTACTTTATGGGGAAACCCCCAAGAAATTCTGTTGAGTGGCAGCTGGACTTGTTGAAGACGTTTCATCAGCAGAGAAATGGATCACTGACAATCTTCACACACATCTAAGGGAAACTCGCCTGTTTCCGAGTCTTGGGATCTAACGCTAGCCGATCTAAGCGTGGACAGATCCCAAAAGCCGACATGAATAAGTGGAAGTCCGCTGAATGACAGGTCCAGGTCCGCTAACAACAGCAGTCTCTGCCGGTGAGGACAACGACTGGGTTTCAAGATTTAAAAGAGATAACATAGAAAGCATGAAACACATGTTCCGCAGGCTGTTAAAATAGCTACAGACTATAGCGTACGTGATGTCATGTACTTGTTGCAACAGGTAGTATCGTGTTATTACGTCACTAATTTCACCCCTATCTACGAATATATGACATCATTAATCTCACAGATAAGTTGCTAATGAAAAAGAATGGTAATAGAGAAAGCTTGTATAGTGTGGTTTTAATGTTATGATGCGAATGTGTGATGATCCACCAATAGACATTTTGGTGCCACTTGCTGTCTTAATTCTTAAATCCACAACTGTCACATTTGAGATTAGCCGAAGTCTGTGTTTAACACAGTATGAGGTATTTTAATCTCTTAATTGATTTTCTTACACTCTTCTTTCTCATGCAATGTTATTTTAGTCAGACTGTTCTTTTCACTTTTGTTTGTTTGAAAAACAAAACCAAATTTAAAAAAACAGCAACTTTGTTTTGTTAATATCAATGGTTACAATAAAGAAAAAAAAAGAAGTCGGCGCGCGCTTCTGCGTCATCAGTAAGAGCCGCAGCAGCGGGAGTTTGAGCAGGTAGGAACAAGTGAAGAGTTGATATTTTAAATTAAAGTGAGTGACTTTTTTCAGTAAACGGGTTGTTTAACACGTCTGTGGTGTCATTGTAATCTGAGGACACGGAAAAGAAACCGTTAAACGTCGTCTAATTTAGACTAGTTTTGTAACAGCTTGTTTTAAAGCTATCTGATTACATGGCTAACGTTGCTTTAGCAACGGTGTTTTGCTGTTTCAGTTCCGTGTTTTCTGGAACTGTTTCATTCTGTTTTAACATGTTTGTTTAATGTCATATGAACACATCGACCTGACCGTGGATGAATTTTCTTGTGTTTTTCAGGCAGCGTGTCGCCATGACGCAGAGAAAGAGACTTTCCAACACACAAAGCTCCTCTCAGAATAGAGTAAGTGATTTTCCTCTGTCGAGACAAGAAACAGTTAGAGGGGTCCAAACACAACATTACAGTACATACATTTAGCGTTTTACAAGCTGCCTGGATTTAGAGTATTACAGTTTAATTAAAGAGGTAGCTAATAAAAATGGGCTACTGGACAATTCACTATCTCTGTCTTTTGCTCATTGTTTCTGTACATTTTGAGGTAAAGCTCCATTAGTGAGTCAAGGTTTGCCCTTTGCTGTTCTTCTTCTCTGCAGTCACTCAGAACAGTATAAAGCTTAATAAATTGTATAAACTGTGTGTAGTATATTGTGACCGCTTTTTAGGAAGCTGTAGGACCAATGGTATTTTTGTATTGATTAATTTGTTGATTATGAAAAGATTGAAGCTCACTCCAGATATGTTTATACATCAAAACATGATACTATCTCTATCTACTATTTTGTTTATGATTTAAAAAATCCAGAATTTATGAATGTGTAAATGTTCTTTTAAAACTTTGAGTGCTAGACTCAAAATGTGAAAAAATTGCATATTTGACCAAGAGTCATTCATTGGTCAGTGTAGTTGTAATGTCACAAAATCATGTTTGTACGTAAACATGAAGAAGTCAGATTTAATGTGAGCACATGACGAATGTGAAAACAGCTTCTGTGAGTTCTGGGGTTGCGGGGGGCACGATCACAATGACAGTTCCTCAAGGCCTCTGATTCCAAATGGCCTTGTTTTGTCCAAAACTCAAACATATTCCATTAACATCATGCAACAAAGAAAAACAGTGAGATCAAACAGAGGAACCAGAGAAAGAACAGTGGAACCTTGGATTGCGAGCATAATTCGTTCCAGAAATGTGCTTTTAATCCAAAGTACTCGTATATCAAAATAAATTTCCCCATAAGAAATAATGGAAACTCAGGTAATTTGATTCACAACTCAAAGATATTTATATAAAACGGATTAATCCGAATTATAAAGTAAAACCTTTGCTTTCTGGACTAAAACGCCGTGGCCGCCGTACTTCCACTAATTCTCTCATCAATGAAATCAGTTTCTGTACTTTTGCTGCGGTTATTGTGTAAATGTAAATATGCAGACATCCCTCACACAGCACATAAGGACAGCTACAATATAATTTACTGTTCTGACTCATCCTAACTAATCAGGAATAATTAATTAAGTTAATTATTAATTAGTTCTGAAATAACTCAGATTATGCTGGAATGAGGAGACAATATTGGTGAGTCTCATTCATCTAATACGCTACAGAGAGAAGTGGTGATCACGTGAGGCTCTGCAGACAAGACCTCGCTCATTTATCAAGTTAAAATTTATTCAAATTTCTTGGTCGTCTTGGAAACGCAGACTAAGTTACTCGCCACTGTACTAATTCACTTTTGATACTGTGTTCAGTTGTACATAAGCGGATAATTAATTCAAAGTAATTACTTACCAGCATTTCATTGAGTGGTAAAGCAGGTCTGTTAAATGTATTTCCTCAGGCAGTCATACAATTCATCATGGAAAGTTAATCTAGCTCATGCTTTCTGTTTATGATTATGACATTGGGGTTTATTAGACACTTCAGCAATGGTCTTAATCTCTGTTTCTACATACAGAGGCAAACCAGCACCTTTGTGGTTCAGGAGGAGGATGATGATGACCCAACCTTCACTCAGCCAAGTACGTCACAGGTCCAGAGAGGACTGGAGAAACTCTCAACAGCACAGGTCGACCAAAAGGTAACAACCACCCAGAAATCAACACGGACGGTAATTGATTGAATCATCCAAAATGTGATTTTACTTAGTGGTGTGTCTGTCCTGCAGACAGCTGAGGTGGTGCAATATTTCTTGGTAAAGGACCAAAAGAAGATTCCTATACGGCGAGCAGGTACAATCAGACACTCTTAATAATAAAATCTTACAGTCAGTTTTTAATTGTGTCAGACTGCACAGTATCTAGTTTGAGGCTAGTTCATGGATGTGTGGTATGTCAGGCCATTCATAGTGCTCTGAAGGAAACGGGGAGGAAAAAATGGGTAAAAGCAGAAGCATGTCAACAATCCACATTATTCACCTGTGCTGCTCTCAATTTGAAAATCTAGTGAAACGGTAAATAAGCTTTGGCCATAGTGCTGGCACTTTGCTGAAAAGTCTTTTAAGAGTAGTAGTTAGATTTGTAGTGAGCAAGGGCTCCTGTAAATATCTTTTTACCAGTGTATTTGGTGTCATTTCATGTTGAGTTCTGATTAGGTTATTTCTAAGTAGAGGCAGGAATCTTCTTGATATAAAGTTGAAGAGATTCAACTTTCAGATTTAGTTTGTACTGAGCAGGACATTTTAAATTTAGAAAAATTACTGTGGACAGTGTGGGTTGTTATAAAAGGCAAGTTGAGGGATTGTGTCCTAAATCTTGGTCAAGATTTTACATCAGCTGTCAGTGGATGTCTCACAGTACACAGGTCAGTTGTCACCTTTCACCTGAAACAGCCCAAATCTACACAGTGCAGAGAGGCCTGAAGACATATGTTATGTAGCATTAATTCAATTGTGTAAATTATTGTACATTTTCACACACTGAAAAACTCTTTTTCTTTTTTCTTTCAGACATAGTGAAACACGTGTTAAAAGAATACAGAAACATCTACCCTGAGATTATAAAGAGGGCAGAACGCACTTTTGACCAGGTTCATTCAGTTGGAGAGAAACAGCTAAACATTGTCATATTGCAGAAAAATCATTAACTGAAAATGTTGCTTTTTCACTCTTTGAACCAGGTATTTGGCCTTAAACTGGTTGAAATCGACAAGAAGAATCACATGTACATACTGATTAATAAGTTGGAAACAGTTGAGGGAGCTTCGCCAATCAAGTGAGTATCACTTGAGTGATCCATCTTTGAGTAATTAAAACTATTACATTTTTTATAAACTATATAACCTAAAATATCATTGTCTTTTTTTGTGTGTGTGTAGTAGCCCCACCCATTCAAAAATGGCTCTGCTGTTTGTGATCCTCAGTGTTGTTTTCATGAAGGGAGGTGTTGTCAGAGAAAGTGAGTGACTTACTGTTGTTCTGTCCAACTGGGAGTCACTACAGACATGTCTCTTTGTCATATTTTTATCTTGTCTTGTCTTGTTTTGTATTGGTTTTTAGATGTCATCTGGAATACTCTCAAGAAGCTGCGTGTTGACACTGGGTATGTGTGTAGATGATGATGATGAGTATTATTACTATTGTTATTATTAGGGTGTTATTAATGAATGTGTCTTTGTGTTCCTGTCTATTTCAATGACTGAACATTTGTGAAGGGAGAAACATGAGGAGTTTGGTGATGTGAAGAAGGTGGTCACCGACGAGTTTGTGCGGCAGAGGTAAGAATCAGCTTATGTGCTTAACCAAATCATTCAGAGAAATCAGATTGTAGTTACCCTGGTTACTGGAAGTCTGCACTGCATCATACTTCTCCTGACCTTATTCTGGAATCACTGCTCACAGCTTTGAATGATGGAGTGAGATAGGATGAGCTAAACATTGGCCACTGTAAATCAGTTATGTATTTGTATAGAGGCTACTTGATATTTAAGGATTCAAGTTAGTACAAAAATTGCCTTTAATCAAGATACCTGATACCTGACCTTGTACACCCCTCACCCACATGTCAGTATGTAAATACCCAGGCTATAGTGTTCTCTATAGCTTAGAGCTTTGAGCTAGAAGATAGCTCAGTACTCTAATTCAGCAGCTCTGTGATCAGAAGGTCACAAGTTCGAGCCTCACTGTGGTCACTGCTGGTGTGTTCAGAGCCAGTGTCTGTCAGACCATAGACTCTGGTTTATACCACACCACAGAACAACAGGAGGGAGGAAGAAACCAGACCACTACAGCAGAGTGGCTGGACCAACACTCCCTCCACACATTATCACATTATGTTCTTGTTCATTTCCACGTTCGGATCACATCATTGTTCCCACTACCTCTTCTTTATCTTCAGTTACCTTAGTTGTGTGTGTGTGTGTGTGTGTAGGTACCTGGAGTATGTGCGAATCCCTCACACAGAGCCAATTGAGCATGAATTCCGCTGGGGTCAACGTGCTGTTCATGAAGTGTCAAAGGCCAAAATTCTGGAGTTCATGGGTCAGGTGTGTGTCTTTCTGACATGTCAGTAAAATGACTGCTGTTACTTGTGCACAGTAAGATGAAAAGTAGTCACTAATGCTGATTTGGTGTTTCATGTCAGCTTCATGAACAGGACCCTCAGAGCTGGACTCAGCAGTACAGAGATGCTTACTCCAGCTCCACCTCAGCCCAGCCCAGCACCAGCAGCTAGAGATGACTTCTGCCTCTCCAGCTGCTTTTTCCTTCATTTAATTTATTCTGTCTGCAGTTTTGTTTTCAAGACAGTTCAGCTGTTATGTTACAAAACCAAACAAAAACCCACCTTCGTATTCAACATGACTATACGACAACAACAGCTTTGATGTTCTTGCTTTGCATTTAATATCACCCAGACAACAGCAGCAGGTCTCCAATTTGATTTTATTTCTTGGACTTTCAGGCTACAATTATTTGTTTAGGTTCATAAAATAAAATGTTTTATAACAGTCTCAACATGATTGACAATGTCTTTTCATTCATTTGTCACATCAGCTCAGCTCACATTTGACACAGGTCAAATTGCATATTTCCATAGATGAGAACAGCAGCATGGCAAAGCTGTGACAATACTGACAGTATAATGTGACCAAAAAGAAAGAACAAGGCAAAGGTAATGATCTGACGAGAACTGGGGACAACACAGTCTTAAATGTTTGTTTTCACAGTGACATGCTGGTGGAAAGACGTACATGCATTTAATTACACTTGTGCTGGTCTCCCTGTTGTTGAAATTAAGGATCCCCTGAGGAAATTATATTTTCTATGCCCCAACCCCCCCACCCGCTACAGGACTGATGAATATCTTGGTGCTTCTGTTGCTTTTTATTCTGTGATCATATTTTCTACCTTGCAGAAAACCTTTTGTTCCTGCAGATGTTAAGGTTTTATCTTCTGTGATTTACTCCACTCATGCTTCTCATGGTTTTAACTGGCTCTTTCAGAGCTCCACCACTAAACCCAGACTTAACATGCATTTAATTACCAGCTCCATTAGTCAGTCAGAGTCACTGATGTTAGCCTCAGTGAGGCCTGGTAACCTAGAAACTGATGTAAAATTGCTTCATGACAAAGACCCCCAGATCTAAACCTAAGGCCAAGCCAACCGAAGGACCATAAACACAGGCAGTATAGTTCATCTGAAATATTTCCATATTTAAGAATCACTGACCTGCTGCTCCACAGGAAGCCTGTCAGTACTGCATCAGATCACCCTGTATTTCTTGGTCAATGGCAGAACATACAGCTTCTGTCTTGCACTGTATGTCTGTACTGAAGCTGTGCAGAATAATCATGCACTGTGTATTTGCGTTATTGAGGCACATCATGGTGTCCGGCAGTTTAAGTGCCAAATGTAAAGTTGTACTTTACAACTTAGTGTTGTTAATGCAGACTGTGAAATAGACTGAACCAGCCTGCTACAACATTATAATATACCTGGAAAACATTGGATGATGAAGATGACGCATATTCATGACAAAGGAAATCCACTGTAACTTAAAAAATCTTCTTAAAAATAGTGTGTTTTTAATCAATCAAATACTTTGATCAGAACCATGCTAGCTGTTTCCATTTGTTTCCAGTCTTTATGCTAGGCTAGACTAACTGGCATTTAAA
>JAUBNQ010000026.1:24139913-24150205 GCA_032353495.1 Ctenopoma kingsleyae | reverse complement strand
TCCGTTGGCCCTGGGATTCAGGTTGTTCTGTGGTCCTTTTCCTGGAGGAGGATCCTGCCTTGTTAAAGGCCCACTTGGGATATCCACAGGTTTTAAGGGCTGTCTTCAGATTCCTGTCATCTTGTGCATACTTACCTGTGTCTGACAAAGCGCAATGAGATGTAATCCAGCCATGTGTCGAATGTCCTCAAGTTAAGGAGGCACTAACACGTTTAGGTGAATATACATTTTTACTAAGCCTAATTATGTTGGTTTCTAATTTGGTGCATAAACCAAACCAAATCACTTTGTTTGCACTGTTGCTGTCCAGCATTTTTGAGTGTTTAGGAAAATAAGTCTTACCAGCTGCCATTTTGGTACATTTTCAAAGATCAAATCAAGTAATTAGTTTCGAGTAACCATAGCTCTCCCACATTTTTGTCTTATTTGCTTGAATTTGCTGGCTTGTCAGGACATAGAAGCAGCTGACGTCCACCCCTGGCAAGCACTGTGTTAACTGGTAACTAAAAAATTTTATAGGAATTATAGTAAGTATAATAACTATAGTAATACTATAGTATAGTAAGTTAACTGTTTTCTCAGAGTTCGGTTTGTGGTTTTCATCCTGCAGAATTCCTGATAAACAACAGTTTCACAAAAGAAAAAAAATCCAAGAGTGAGTGATCCAATTGAATGATGTAGGCATAAAGGTGTTTTAAAACCTAATTAAACATAAAAATAATTAAACAGCAGATATGGTGACTCGTAACATCCAAATTAAACAGTGAAATATTTTTGTTTCCTGCGTGCTGTGTTAAATGATTCAGGAAGATGGAAGACTGTCTGCTTCCAAACAAAACGACCCAAAAGCTCATCTATTCAGGCAGCTTATTACCACCTATAGCTTATAGTTATGCAACACCTAATGGTCCTGTCACTCAGCATCAGGCTTTATAGCAAACGTGTTGAAAAATGTTCAAGTGACAGCACACTGTAGTGGCTGTAGTTATTATCATGTGTTAAAACAAGGAAGTCAGGCGAGAAGAGGTCGGTGGTGCTGGATGGTCCAGCAAAACATTGGATTTTAAGACTGGAGACCTTTGGAACTGACAGTCAGCATTCATTCATTCATTCAGTGTTTGTTTCTTTCAGCCACACGCATTATGTCTCTATAACCTTATGCCCATGTTCTTAATTAATGACAAATGCACAGTTGATTTTTACCTGTCTATGATTGTGGGATACCCAAAACTCACGCTCTCACTCTAGGGTTGGGTGATATAAACATCTTATAATTCTTAACACATGTTAGATTTAGAATAAAATACAATTACAGTAGCTGAGGCTGCTGGGAATGTCAATTCAATTCAATTCAACTTTGTTTATATACTGTAGCGCCAAATCACAAACTCAAGGCACTTTACAGTGTAAGGTTTACGACCTTACACAGAATATATATATGTATACAGAATATTTGTACAAAACCCAACAGTCCCACTCGAGCAGCTCTAGGTGTCAGTGGAGAGGAAAACCTCCCTTTAACAGAAGAAACCCCCAGCAGAACCAGGCTTAGGGTGGGCGGCCATCTGCCATGACATTACTTCTGCAGATATTGCACTGTAAACTATTGCATTACAAGGCTCACGAAATCTACAGTTCACCCTGTGGAAAAGCACGTTTTATGGCAAATAAAGAAAGACTGCCGAAGTTTGTGTGTGAGAAACTTTAGATTTGCATGAGGTTTAAGTGCAGATCAGTGGCTCCAAGTAACGCCAAGCCAAATCTTGAGTGTTTAAATTGTGTGTTGGAATTTTGGACAGTGTGACAATTTTGTCCTCAAAATATCAGAGTACACATATGGAATTAAACAGGACTTATAACCCAAAGTGCTCTTATTGCTTTTACATTTGCTGGATTATCATTCTTTTTCGTTTGACTAACATGTGACTTGTGGTTTCAAATAAGAGGTGTGAATAATGTGCAACTAGTCATACAAGTAATACTAAAAATACTGGATGTATTTTCCAGTGCAGCAGGGTTACAAAGCATACGTGTGGTGGTGGCAATAGACCGCTCTTTACCTCTGCAGCCCCATTTCCTGACGTCTGCTCAGAAGATGGCTGCAGCTTTAAGAAAAGCTTTCTGAGATATTACACATATCACATAGCGGACAGAATACCCACTGTTCTTATGAGCTCCTTTAACTGCCACCATGGCATCTTTCCAAAAATGCTGACAAGCTCCACAATAAAACATCTCACACAGGACAAACAGAATGCACACTAGAAACCTGTATCTACTAGATGAATGTTGTGGACACACAAGATCAAAGCTTCTCTGCTCTGGATTGTAGTGAATATGATACCAAGTGGCAATGGGGACAAATGAGTCATTGTCGTTATAAATGGAAGCTGTGTGTGTGTATGTGTACCTGTGTGTGTGTGTGTGTACTTGTTCAGTGTGGAAAGTGTGTTTAATTTGACATTTTCCATTAACTAAAATAACCAGATGCCTTTTGGCATCTTAAAATTGACTTTGAGTTGTCAAATTGAAACTCACAAAAATTTATGGTACTGTAATGAGCCAGAAAAGGAAAGAGAAACAAAACCATTCCCTCTGCAGATTTCCTGCAGCCGCAACACTATTCTTGGCTGTGGATCGTGATGCATGTGCAGGTTCCATGGGACACTGTTTTAAACATGATGCTACAGTGCATCAGAATATGTCTCAACATAATCATCACCATTGTATCTTTGTATGAAACTAAGTGAAACTCAAACTGGACTTGATCTCTGTGCTGGTCACAGAATTTCAATCAAAACACTGTTTTCAATACATTATGGTAATATGATAGTCAAATTCACACATTTGTTACATTACAATGTGGCCTTTAAATGTATTTAAATATATACTGTATATACTTCTGACTTTGCTTAGTTCAATACAGTATATTTTACAGTACAATAAGTGAAACTATATAATCTTAATTAGCCAGTAAAGACCATTCAGTTTAATTGTATCTAATTAAATATATTAAATATAGGATAATATTAATAATAGATATACTGTAGATACATGTATAATAACATTATCAATAGGAAATATAAAAATGTATATATATTAAATATAGACTACATTAACACCACCTGATGGTTCTAATGTTGTGGTGGGAAGGGGTCAACATGGGAAAAAATGTTGGCCATGATTCGCAGGTATCAGACCACACAGACACAGATTCAAAATGTACCTCACAGAGCTTCACAACAATACCCTCTGTGCTGTGACACTTGAAAGGAAAAGGCCTTTAGCATGGCAATAAACGGAAGATCAAAGGAGAAGAGATCCTGCTTCCAGGACTGACTGACGTATGAATCATCATTTGTGACTGTGATATTGGTCTATAATAATAAATTCTGACTTAACTCAAATATAACATATATTGTATTAGATAAATTATTATAAATTTATATTATAAATGTTAATATTATAAATTTATATTATATTTTAAATGTTTAGAGCTAAACCAAAACATAATAAAATCACTTTTATTGATGAGTGTTCTCATCTAACTGGACACACCAACATCGTCCTTCTACTGTTTCCTGCATTCACTACTAAAGTACTGTCAGATATAACCACACTTCCAGAATATTTTAGAATTTTTGGAGATATTTTGCGAATGAATTTACACGATATCTTCATTTGAGATGCACTGAGCATACAGACCAACTTTAAAAATTTGTATGTCATCATTTTGGGGAAATAGAGTAATTTGAGTCTTTTTGCTGCTTAAATTTAATGTCATTTCTCAAAAAAAATCTGCAACAGTGTGTGTAAAACGATTCAGCTGTTTGATAAAGCACAAAAAAGCACTTTAAGATCATTCTCTGAAATATCTGATGGTTAGTTCCTGTTGTGTGAAACCACTGTATGTGTTTTGTAAATATGATCATGATCTGAAATATCTACGGTACACAGATCACAACAACACATCATCACTGACCGTGTTCGGCTCTCACGCAACACATACTGTAATCCTACACATATTCTAACTGGTCTGAGCACAGTACTGCAGTGACCCCAATTCGATGATTTGAAATGTAGATGTAAAACAGTGAGATTCACGCTTACCGTATCACCTGCCTGTAGAAACTCCTGCTTGCCTCTGGTTTCCTTTTTCTCAGGTTCTACAAGGGAGATGCTTTGAAATGATTCGGAGGGGGAGTTCTTTCACAGGAAATATGGTTTTCAGAAACAAAATCTTTAAGAAAAAGTATGAGAGACAAAGTTCAGTGTGAAGAAGACTGCATGGTTTTAAAATAATTTTAAAACACAGAAGGTGTACTTCACAGTAAAGTCTAAATCATCTATTGTGTGCGTATATGTGAAAAGATTGAATTTATATTTTTATATTTTTATTTTTTATTCACTTATTTGAAAAATAATTCAATGTTAAATATTTCATCATCATACTAATAAAACATTGTTTGTGATATTTGATGTTAGCACTGACGCTAGAATAAAGGTAAACACTCACCTGATGATGGTGTCAGAGGAAGACAGCACATTAAAGCAGTGAGATATCCACTCGCTATTTATATGTACAGCAGGGAGGCAGCAAAGTTAAATCCCATGTCCTCAGCAAATCAAAACACATGAAGGTGTTGCGAGACTTTCTAAACAGCGCTCTGACAACCTGAAAAAACATGTTTGTTGCTACCTGAGCGAAAAGAACAAACAAGTTCATACTGTTTCAGGAACCTCATCTTTTTCCATCTTTGCACATATTTAACCTACTTTTCTCCACATGTGTTTTCATCAACGACAATAGTATCTGTAATCATTTTGATCACTTTATGCAGATCATCTCATTAGTTTGGTGGACCATCATCAGAAATACATTAATTCTAGCGTATCGTTATATTTCATTTTACAGATTGACAAAACATGCGTCCTTGTTGGATTTGCTGATCTACAGTGAGAGACTTTACATAATGGATTTAGAGAAAATACAGTTTCTGCTGTGTTTCAGATGAGATGCACTTTTCATTTTGATGCTCTATTGAGCTACTGATTCATTAAACCACATCTTTTTTTTCCTGCTTCCACTTCTGTATTCAAATCTATTTACCTGGAATCAGGGGACATTACAGGATCTAAACCATGCAGGGACACTTTGGGAGATGTGCTGCAGTCATGCTCATACTCATAATCTGTCAAAGATATTTTTGTTCTTCAAGTAGTGACTAATATAGTTTATATTCATTTTGAGTTTCTACTGAGACCTTCATCACCAACCCACTGAAGCGCAGGTGAATGGAAATAGTTTCTGTGGTGCTAGCAGGAGGATGTTTCCTCAGAAACACTTCTGGTTTTCTCTTAAAGGGCTTTTGCTCATGTTTTCTAATGGTTCTAATGTTATATATATATTTTTGTGAAGTTGAGTGTCCATGTTACACATAGTCAGATGTACTAAGCTTGAGGAAAAACTGTTTGCTTGCTGGCTAGGTTTCAGCCTGGCCAATATGCTTTGTTAAGAGTTTTTATCATATTCTTCATTGATTGTTGTGAAGCATGGGAAGTCAGTATGTAGCCTCCATTTTGGACTCCTACATCCAGTAAGTACATGTCCCACCCAACCTCTTGGTTAAGCTCAGATGACCACAGGTAGCGCTTGTTCAAGTGTTTGTACAGAGGTTAATGTGTCTCCTTATGCTGTGAAGGAAAACTTTGTTTAATTTTCCAAAAAAACAAAAACATAAAACACCAATAGATACAGTTACAGGCTGGAAACAAACTGACTAATGTTTCTATCTGTTCACAGCACTTCTCAACCTGTTCCAGCATGCAGCGGGACCTCAAGTGATCCATATAGTCTCCAGAGGAGACCAGAGGAGCATTGTAACACAATAACATGTAACTTTATATAATCATATAATCTTGTTATAATGAAGCCTCAGAAAAAACTGAAGTTAAGCATAAGACTGTATTACCACAAGTGAGGAAAGAGAAGTTGTGCGTTATCCACAGTAACCAGAATGTACAAAAGTCTCAAAGCAACATTTTACCAGGAAGTGCTAGCACACAGAACTGACAGGGAGGTGGTCGGCTTGGATGATGGGCTTACAGAGCTGTGGAGTTTGACACAGAAACAGGACGTTGCCTTGTGCCCTGTGAGTAATTAGGGTAAATAATGCACTTTGGCTAAAGCTAGACTGAGGCATAATATCGATGAAGTAAACACGTTTGCAGCATGGCAGCAACATCTGTGATATTTAACCATAACCTCCATCATTCCCTAAACTGAACCACATGCTTTGCATTGAATAAGCAGAACATTTAATATGAATCATGAGTTACTGAGCATGTAATCTATGTGACATGACATTTCTTTAAAACCCACAAAAAGAAAAATTTACATAAATATCTGGTTCCCGTGTTTTTGCATGTTGACGTTTTTTTGACATGAGTTAGCTAAAACATACGTTACCGCTGGTCTTTGCTTTTGATCAACTGTAAACAATGTTGATATGTTCTGGAAACAATGCATCATTTTGCATGTGCAGCATGTGCATTTGTGCAGTTCAGAAATGCACAAGCTTTCATGTAGAGTATGGTCAATACTGCATCTGACTATCTGTTCTCGTGTGAAGCTCAGTGACATGATCAGTAACAGTGTGAGAAAAGCTTTTATGACTGTACTTTCTGATCCTACAAAATGCCCGAGCACATAATGATGAGATGACAATTCTGTTTTGATTATTGCTGACAAAGTTAAAGTAAATGACTGCCATTTCACTCTGTGTGATTCAGACTGAAAATCATATTGTCGATATGCCAGTGATTCACTCGTTCCCTCAGAGAGGTGCTGGATGTGAGTGAAACTGATTCTGCACCCAGTGAGGGTGAGTATTTGTTTGATTAGAGGTCCAATTCTGCCAGCACCTTGACATTTTATAGTGAAAGTCCTGAATTGTGAATTTCAAAGAAAACTGTGTTTTTGTCAGCCCTCTCTTCGTCTCAATTCCACTTGTAGCAGACATGGTAAAAAGCTTGACAGTATGACTGTTAGCCTATGGCTGTGTTTATACCTTCACCTCTGATAATGTCCATTATATTTTGTAGTTTTGAATGTTTCTTGTTTCTTGAACATTGTACTTTTTCAGTTCTACTCATAACAACCTCTATGTCTGACACTTTACTTTTTTTCCAACCCTGACCACTCTGTAAATCATCTGAAAGAAATTGTGTGGAATCAACAAATATTTTTTTCACTATTTTAATGTAAAACATCAATTCACTTTATTTATATGGCATCAAATCAAAACGTAATCTCAAAGAACTTTACAGTGGAAGGTTTAAAGTTTAATTTAAGCTAATTCAAGTTAAAAAAAAATTGAATTTTCATAAAGAGAAAATAATTGTATGAGAGATTCTGACTAGATTTATTATATTATAATTTTTTATCATTATTATATTTTTTATACACTCAACTTATTTAAAAAAACAAAACAAAGTTTGCTTATCAGTGGTAGTAGACTTCCCAGCATGCATTATTTGTTTAAGCTTAAGCTTTTTTCTTGTTGTGTTTTTTTGTAGTAATTTGAAGAAAAGATGTATGATGAGATCTTTTTCTGTGTCTTTAACACATGTTAAGAGATAAATAGCGTTTGTTTCTTTTTATATTAATAAAAAGTGAGCCAAACGATGATTCATTTGATGATGGTTAGTGCTGAATTCAGCTCCTTCCCCTGTACAATGAAAACCGTGATGTCTGTACTGACTGTGGCTCCATCAGAAGTAAGTTCATCATGTTCAATAAAGAACTCTCAACATTTTTTTCTATGTTGAAATGGATGATAAACAACAGAACCTTTAAATACATACAGACATTTTCAGTCAACTTTAAGTTAAAAAACTACACAAGCAGTTTATTAAATTAACAAATATGAATTAATCAAACTAAGACAAGAGTTTATATAACATGCAGGCTTTAATATAGATAACATTTGCTTGTTTAATTAGAAAACAGCATTTTTGCATTTTGACTTGATCAATATTTACAGCGCAGTAAACCAGCCATTCTCTTATTTTTCACAAAGAACTTGTTTTTGTGTTTAATATGCCAGTGAAATGTACATGCCGATACTGCTCTATGCTGCTGGATTTGTACACACAGCAGTTAGTAACGGGACTTTCCCAGTGAAATTGCATTTTCTTTTTGCACATACAAGGGCCATGTAGGCCCCTGGGTGTGAATCCAGGACACACTGACAGAAGAAGTGCACAGTATTGTTTCAGCCTATGTTCTGTGTGGTACTATTGATCAGAGCTGTTACTTGTCAGCTAGTTAGTCAGTTAGTTTGCTGGAGTGCAGTAAATAATACAGTATTGTCTGTGTTCAGTCAAGTGAATCCTGTCTGAGTATGCTGATGTCCTGTGTTCATGTCATGTGTTCACCTTAATGCAGTTACCAGTGGCTTGTCACCTACATATCATTTAATTTAAGAAGGTGCCCCACCAGCCCTGCCTCTTATGCTCACATCTCTTGACATACCTAAAACAACAGTTCACCAGATTGATCCCCCACAAGTGAACAGTGAACCCACTTCTTTGCACCATACTAATGAAACGAATTATAAAGGAAATAAAAAGTCACGTCTCATTTTTGGAATGTCAGCTTTTAATTGTGAACATTTTTAGAGTGTGATTGGTTGTGATGCTGTTTGTACTGTATGTGCATGTGTGACTGACTTTGTTTGGTTGGGTGTCTCATGGTTGTTCTTGTGCTGGACTCAGGTCTTTCTCCACTACATTACCTGAAGAAATTAAAATAATTTAAGCTCAGTAACTTATAGTTGCCCTTTCAAACCTGTCTGATGGTCTGACTGCTTGTGTTTTTCCACCAGTTTGTAGTAATTATCAACATCTCCAGATATCTGCTGTTAACACAAAACGCAAAACTATCATGTAATTACAGTAAATGTGTTTAGTTATTTTCAACCTTGATTTTCATGTTGTGGATGTATTACTGTCTGTGTAATGTGCATTATTAATACTTGTCAGTGATCTAATTCACTTACACCAGTAGTGATAGAGTAGAAACAACAGTCAAAAATGTCTTGTGAAATGTGAAAACCACTTTTGCTGCACAGGACTTCATTGAAGCACCAGTTTGGAAGTTTTCTTTAACATATTTGTTTTTCGACTTTTCAATAATGGATGTCTCGTTATAGATTGAAAGTCTTCGGAAATATTATTTCCTGGTGTCACAGTGATTGTTCTGTGTAAACTCATCATCTCAGTCATTTTCAGTATCAACAACCTCAAATGGTACACCAATACTTTTTTCAAAAGGAAGCATTAACTGCAGTAAGCGGGGGGGGAAGCCCAGTAACATGCTGTATGACATTCTAACAGGTGTAAACAGCTTGTTCTGAGGTTATTTTTTGTGTTGTCAAAGGTCATCTCACCGAACAGAATGCCACTAAGGCACAACGGAAGCATGAGTCCTTTCAAATCTTGATTTCCTTTTGAAAGTTTTGTCATTATTATTAACCTTATTAGGTAACAGGGCTTTTCAGGGCTTCCTCAAATGGTCGCTTTTTGTGCACTATTTTTTCTTTGTATGACAGATGTTTTGCAACTATTGCGACAGCTACAAATTAAATCATGCACATCAGATGCACATTAAAACCGAAAATAGCAAATGCTTCTGATGGAGGAACGTATGGTCTGCGTGCTTTCTTTTCTACAACTCGGTTTTTTCTTCATACAGTATTTTGTAAATGCTTTGGCTCAGGTTTCACAACAAGTTTTAATATGTAAGACTTTTGTTGTAAATAGTCATACTGATGCTGATGCCAAATTCTTACCTGTAACACCAGTTGCTGTCCATATGTACATTGTGCAAAACTGCAGAATCACAAACTGAGTTCAACATGATTATAACAGAAATGCTAATTACTACCAAATGACTGAGTACATGGATTCAAAACTAACAAAAAGCAGTAAACAGTCTGTGTACTACACCATATGATGCTATTATCACTTTTTAGCCAGATCACATTTACTGTAATATTCTGTCTCCTTTTACACTAAATAAAACAATGTGAGGAGGCAATACATTCCTGTAATCACAAGTGAAGCCTACAACACTGAGTTTCCCCTGGAAGTAAACTATTACAGTGTATATGTGTAATGAAACCAGCTTGTTTAAAAGACATAAAAGCTTGTATGGCTCAGGTGACTCTGAACCATCTCTTAGTTATGCTGCTATAGATTTAGTCTCCTGGGGGACCTCCCACATAACA
>JAUBNQ010000026.1:24120220-24139813 GCA_032353495.1 Ctenopoma kingsleyae | reverse complement strand
AAATCACAACATAAGTCATCTCATGGCACTTTACAGTGTGGTTTAAGGAAATAAAGGTTTAAGACCTTACACAGAATATATGTATATATGTATACAAATAAAGTTGAAACTGACAGTTTGACAGTTGATACATTTAAATTGTATTTACATTTTCCAGCAAAACCTTGTAAACAACTTAAACGGGCTGATACTAATGGATGTTTTAGAACAGAAAGTGGCAGAAATCTTTGGGAGGGATACCAAACAACTGCAAAGTTGTCTCAATGGATAAAAATCATCATGCATTGTGTATTATGTGAACATTGAATATTGTCTTTTCATTTAACATCAACCCAACAAATGTCTGTGAAGATTCTCAGTGATCCAGGTCATGGTTAACCCAAAAAAGGTTATTCAGTGGCAGCTGGACTTGTTTTTAGTTCCTTGAATATTTTTCGCCCTCCATCAATAAGGAACTAAAAACAAATCCAGTTGCCACTGAATAACCTTTTTTGGGAAAACCCAACAAACCCTCTTGAGCAGCACTAGACAGCAATGAAAAGGAAAATGTCCACAGTCAGGGTAGGTGGCCATCTGCCTTGACCAGTTGGGGTGAGTGGAAAGAGAAGACAGAAATAAGCAACAATAAGCAGTAGACAAAACAGTGGGCAGGTTGGTAGGGTCAGTAATTGCACACACTGGAAACATACAGCTCAGAGGCCGGTGAGACCTGCAGCCTCAGGGCTTTATGTTTCTATATCCATCTGCCAAGCTATAAAAAAACATTACCTCTCTGAAACAAAGTTAGAAAGAAAGTCAAAACAATTCAAACTCACAGTCAGAACACAAACCTACAGGATCCAGGATATACCCATGGTTATATGAGAAGGCCATTAAAAGAAACTTTAAATAGTCCTTTGAGTGGCACATGGCAACAATAAATGCTGTAACAGTGCTTCTACTATAATGCAGTTTAGAGTTACAAAATGAGTGTCTGTGTTTCCTCCATTTGTTCAGTACAGTCTTACTTGCATGAGCCTGCATCAGTTAGATGAACACTTGCCTGACAAACTGTAGACAGACACAGCACTACAAGTCATGTTTTATGCAGCCAGTGCCACATTATACAGTATGCTAGTCTCACACCATTTTACACCATCACCACACCATCATTTCATCATTTATTTTACGCACTAATAAAATTATCTCAACTTTCCTGTTGGAGCCAGCATGCAACAACAAACAACATAACAAAGTGCAAGACTGGCTCAACAGAAAGCCTGGCTTATTATCCATCACTAGTGGTCACTTGCTCCATAATGTTGTGACATCTGCAAAATTACCTCTATGTCAAGAAATGGGGCAGAATGTGACACAATTCTAGTCACCAGACGTTTCTGTACACTGTCTCTCTATATTCAAAATAGTTAAAGTTCACAGCTAAATCTTGCAGGATACGCTGAGCCCGTGTGTCTTTTCTCACCCGTGGGTGACGCATGTCAGTACCAACTGAAAGAAATTACACTTTAGCCGCCCTGCTGCACAACTCTCTATTACTGCTTTCAAATGGTGCACACAGTCATAAGACAACTTGTGGAGATGGATGGCAGTGGATGTAAAGTGTTTCTGCCACTTCTTGGAGGAAGTTTTTGCCCACAGCTTCAATTCAGCCAAGGCCTTCAGAGTTTGCCTGTGCAGAACACTTCCTTTGTGTCGACCAAGAGATTTACTGACGTTTCTCCAGTTTCTGAAACCTACAAGCTTCCTTTGACACCACCTCCACCCGCTCACCTCCATCTTCTTCCAAACCAGCAGTACATTTCTGCATGATCACCGAAACTTTCTGCATCACAGTCAACTTCCAAGAAGCTGATCCATAGCACAGCCTGTCACAGGGCTGAAACCACCAGTTTACATTCTGCTAACACAGAGTAACACAATACTGCTGTAATGTTAGCATAGTTCATGCATACAAACTTGGCAAGTGCAAAGCATCTTGGGGGACGATGCTTGACTTGACTTTCTAACAAACAATTGAAAATGCAGGAGACTCAAGTGAGGTCACTTATATATTGAATTATTCACTTTTATCACTTTTCTTTTATTATGAATTACATTTTTAATTCACTTTCAGCCTGAACTCAAGCTTTTTTTGGGGGGAAGACTAAGCAACCCCCTGCATCTTCTATCTCGTAATTCCCAACATGTTTATACATATTACATACATTACATTTATACACACGTAATGTATTTACCACACATTCCAACAGTGGAATACATGGTAAATTAAAGTCCACTTTAAAATTCCTGAGTTGTGCTCCTGCCAGTTCTGAAGCTCCTGTACTGGCTGCTTTAGTATACTAGAAATTATAAAATCTATATATGTTCCACATTAACTGCTGTGTCAGATTAGGTGGTTTTCAAAGTGTTTCATTTGAATGTGAATCATGGAAAAATTAGATAAAATCAAGTTCATTTACATTTGTTATTGCACATTTCGTCATTGAAACTTCATTGGTCATCATACTCCTGTCAAATTGCGTTTCTATATTTACAGTTATTGATATGCTTTGTACACATAGAACATATGTGTGTATTTATTTATACGATTATTGCTAAGTCCTTATATTGAATATGGTGCCACTGCAATTGAGTCTATTTTACACAGACATTCAGTGAGTGGAAAAACCATTCAATACAACGAGGTTGTGGTGAATCCTGCCTTTGCACAACTTGTAATTTTCAGTTTGAGTTGACAGCCGTTTACCACACGTGCAAAACAACACAACAGCACCACACTTTGAAATCTCACAATCAGTTATCATAAATCAACTGCACTGTTATAATAAACTGTGTAGGTGTTCGATTAAACGTGTGCCAACCTGACATACACTACCAGTCAAAAGTTTGGACACACATAGAAATAGAAAAAAAGGCTATCATATCAGTAATACAGTGTAGATAACTAATGTAGCAGAAAAGAGCTGTTTTTTAAAGGAATATTTACACAAACATACAGAGACCTAATATCAGCAAACTTTAGTACTGTCTTCCAATAGCACATTATGTTTGCTAATGGAAGTTTATTAAATTAAGAGGATAACTGATCATTAAAAAACCCTTTTGCAATGATGTTAACACAGCTGAAGACACATTTCCTTTCATGAAAAACATGGTAAATCCTGTGTGTGTCCAAACTTTTGACTGGTAGTGTATGCAGTTCTCAACATTGTTCGGCTTAACCATCATCGGAGAGCTACAACTTTCCCTTGCCATATGGAGTTTTCTCCACTTTTATAGTTTTGTTACAGATTAACCCTAAACAGCTTCCAAAAGACATTTGATATACTCTATAAGTGCCCATGGGGAGATTCTGGAAAACTGGAAGCTTCTACATATGGCCAGGAGGAGCTGAAATTTGAACCACTGACTCTGTGGTTCACGGGTGACTGCTGAACCAACTGAGGCACAGCTGTCAGATGCAAACAATTTTTCATTCACTGGAATGTTGTGGAATTTGGTTGCACCATTTTCTGATTTTAGAGAAGCCTCTAATTTCTCCTGAAGGCAGCTTAAGGCCCTGTGGTTCATAGGGAATGAACATCTAGTAATCAAGTCCAGAAATCTATATGTTTACATGAAGCATGTAATATATTTTTTATCTCAGTAATCTGTTATTATTATGATAATACATATATCCACATGAATGTTGATTATTTGTTTTTCTGGTAAAGTATGTATCTTATTGACAGACATGTTGTGTTATGGGATCCTACTGTAGGCAGTGGGTAGACACTGTCGCCTACTGTGTCTCTGTGAGAACTCAGTTATCACGTTTCTCAAATTTCTGGGTCAAATATCAGCCCATGCTGCTGTGTTAACAAAAACAGTTAGATGAGTCACACCTCAAAATTCCCTTTTTAGACTTAAATAGACCAAAAAGACCTGTGTGAAAGTGAAAATAAGCAGGATAGCAGGGATGTTACTCAGTGCTATCGTTTTGTTGCTGTTGCACAGAAAAATAGGAGAAAAAAAACAAAACAGTAGAAGGCTATCCTATCAGAAATACAGTGGAGAAATTGTTAATATTGTAAATGACTAATGTAGCAGGAAAGAGCTGTTTTTAAAGGAATATTTACACAAACGTACAGAGACCTAATATCAGCAAACTTTAGTACTGTCTTCCAATAGCACATTATGTTTGCTAATGGAAGTTTATTAAATTAAGAAGAATCATTAAAAAAAAAACCTTGTGCAATGATGGTAAAACAGCTAAAGACATGTATCTTTTCAGGAAAAACATGGTAAATCCTATGTGTGTCCAAACTTTTGACTGGTAGTATATACCCAGTCACAAGGATGCAGGGGTCCGAAGACAGTCCTTTGTTCTCCTTTGTCTTCAGAACATGTGCTCTCTGTCTGTAGGTGTGTGTGTGTGTGAAATTGATTGCTGTTTTGTCCTGTCCTGTTTAGACTTGGTTCATCCAAAATACAAAATATGGCTCCTGAATTTCTGCTTTTACAAACAGGTTTCTCTCCTACACTGTGTTCTCTGAATAATAATGTCAGCGAGGCTTGTGCAGGACACTGTGTTTGCTTCATTGCAGAAGTAAGGTGGTGATAAGCATTTTACAGTGTGCAGCTTCCAGCAGAGCAGGCAGCTGTTCAGGCAGAAATCCCTACTACACAAAAACATAACTGACTGGCCATGGTCAGGGCAGTGGGCCAGGCCAGCTTTTCATGTTATCACCACTGCCTCATGTTCCAGTGACCTCTGCCAACCCCAGCCCAGTGGGCTGCAGACACTGATCTAGTACCCTGCATGACTGCCATTAGAATACATGGAGAATCACTGCAGCTGCAACATCCATTGTCATCATCATCAATAGTATAGTACCATTTACTGAAAGCAAATTTTATAAATTAATCGTATTTCCAACAATTCCTATACAGATGGTACAACCAACAATGACTTGCCTCTACCCATGGGTGATGTATACAAAAAACCCATGGGCCAGACACACCACGTCACATTCCAAGAACTTGGTCATAACATTTTTGATAAATGTTGTCCAAAGGTTCCGAAATTGTTCAGCGCTCTGAAGTAAGCCAGTCAACTGCACATCCACAAGGTCTCCTGAGGAATTATGAAGTGCATTTAGGGCATTTTTATATTACATCATATTGTATCATGTCACCCAGTAGACCCGTGTGTCTGAATAAGGCCAGCTATCACAGAATTTCAGGGTATAAGGACACATCTAAATAGGATTTAGCAGTCAGTGCCTCCATCTGCCTGTCACATTTTGGGTGCTGTGCCAAAGCACTGGTCACTCACTAGTTTAAAGCACCTTACTGTCTTTTCTAATAGTGCTGGTATTTGTTACATATGCGGCCGGGTGTGTTGAGTTGAAAAGCCGATCTCTATTGTGGCGATTCAAATGCTGGTGTGTTATACAGTTATACAGTCTCAAACTTACTTTAAAGGCCACCATCATTTGCAATCTCCAGCAATTGACCCTCTTGCCGCACAGACGTGCTCAATGCACCAGGTATGTTTACAAATGGAGCGCAGACGGCAGACTCTGCCAGTCTTTTATTTTGAAAAACCAGAAGATTCCACATCTGCGCTCCGTTTGTAAACATGCCTGATTGTTTTAGAATAACAGAAATAAAATACTTTATTTTTTAATTTTTTTAAATTACTTTCTTTCTCTGCGGCGCGGTACCAAATAGAGGTTTCTAGAGGTTTCACTTGGGCTTTCACACCTCTCTCCGAGTCCGCTTCCCTCCGCTGTTATTCCGGTGCAAAACGAGCATTTGCTAGGAAAGTTTTCTGGATGGGCGGGGGAGTGAGCTGTCTGCTGTGAGAGGGCAAATAAGCGAAACTCAAAGCGAAGTACATGCTGTGTATTTAATGTTAGAATCTATACTCAGTAGTCACGATATAGTCATTTACTATGTCGCACGTGGAACAAGTCAAGATACATCGAGTATATTCGATATTTCGCCCACCCCAACTTTATAGCTGTAAATGTATTTCACATTTCTTTTGTCAGTGAGGGATTTCAACTGAGGGGGCACACTAACGTGATTGGACGGGTCTGGCACCCTATGGTTGTCACAGAACAGAGGTTGAATATAATTACATTATAATAAAGTGTAATAAAATTATTATCATGGTCATAAAACTAAAATCACTCTGACAAAACATGTGGGGTTCTCTGGTGGTAGGTTTTGCCCACATCCCTCAAAAAGCTTTGGGTCGCCCCTGTCCATAGAACCGTTCAGACAGGATTAAAATCAGTGCTGCCGACACCAGCAGGAATCGCCTGTTCCGACAGTTGGATGCTGCGTTTATTCAGGAAACGTGCCCGACTTACTCCTCCGCATCTGTTCGCGTGTCAGTCGATGTCATCCCGCAGCCCAAACCTGCGTGTCCGGGACTTCCTGGCCTCAGTACGTTAGCTACCCAACAGGCTTTTTCTGACCACAAATCCTGTGCGTGCTGTAGATCAAACATGAGGTTTCTCTCGGTTTGAGCAGGATGTTCCACAGGGCGTCTGCTGGAGTCCGTCAGCTCCAACACATGATGCGTGCAATGATGCCACAGTAGGACAGGACACCACCTGCGCTTTTAAAAGCACGACGAGTAATACACAATGAAGCCTGGAGAGGAGGGATGATGCCACATTGTGTTCTGTCTCTGGGACTGGGGATTTACTGGCACCAGTTTCTGTGGAAAACACAGAGACATGTCATGCACAAGAAAAAAGAGGAAACGCAGCTCTGGCTTCTTTAAATCGTTTGTTTTTAACGGGAGTGCGCAGCAGGCCTCCATCAACACCTTTCACACTGAGCTGGAGCACTGATATATACACCGTCAGGTGCGGTTCCCTTTCACATTTCCCAGCGTTTTCCGCTCTGTCTTTTTTCCGTGGGAACAGCGAGGTGGATCACTGTGGCCCGTATTTCATGTCGAGGACAAGCATCCCGCAGCAGGTAAGCAGCACAGCACTATCGTTTTATTACCTACAGGTCCCTGCCTGCACAATTTCACGCTGTATTTCTGATTGTTATTTATTGGACTGGTACCGTTCGTAGCTACCTCCTGTAGGCCTAGACTGTGGCAGGTCACTGCTGGCTTTTGTCTGTCTCAGCCTCTGCATGGAGATCATCTGTGCAGAGATTGTAGTATTTAATACACAGTGATCAGTGTGGCTCTGTGCTGTGATAATGATAAATACTTGAGGATTTCAACCAGCTGTAGGGCCTTGTCATTTCACATCAGTGTGTGTGCCTCCTAAAGAACTCAGCCCCACGTCTTTGAGGAGTACAGGCTGTGTAGTGTGATTTTAACCCACCGGGTCTTCCTTACACCAGACTGCAGCAGCTGGTGGCACTGTAGTCCTCACCAGACCTGTACACTCCATGTGGGGAGTCTAAATGCTGGGGTTCGCTCTCAGAGACTAACTCTGTCTACATCTCATCCAGTGAGCTTTGTCACCTCCTCCCACCAGCATCAAGCCAGAGGTATTGCTGCTGTTGCTACCCAGTTCCTGACAGTGACTCTGCCCTCCACCGCCAACCAACTTCCAGCTTTGCAAAGCCCCTCCTTCAAGACACACATCGTCTCAGTTCCCCACAGCTCCATAGGCTGGGAGCTACGATGGCTGCAACCCCCCGCTGGAGCTCATAAAAACTGTTGATCAAAGTGTAATGGATTTAATAAATTACATCTTGATCATCGCTCTGTTCCATTCATTATGCAACTCTTACGTTTGTTCTGAAAAGGAGCACCAAGTGATTTCTTCAAGTTGCTCACATTCAGTTTTTTTCACTGATATGAGACTGTTCTTGGACTGAACTGACGAATATCAACCTAATGATTAATGACATTATGCATTTAGACAGTTAATGCGGTAACAGGAGGTTTTCAGAGATTTCTATCTTGAAGCAATGACTCCAACATTCACTTTATTGCTTTCACCATGAAACATTTCAGCTGCTGTTGGTGTCTTATAGGGTTGATTAATCCATATTACCCTACAGTCATGCAAGCAGCAGTGTGAGGCCACAGCTACTTCCCACTGTAGCCACAACAGTGCTTCCAGCTGAAATGACAATGCTAACAAGCTGATTTGTTTCAGATAATGTTTGATATGTCCAAGATATGTTTCTGTAGTAGATTAGAAGCATGATCTTAAATTCCTGGCTAACTGTTTGTCTATATATGCTCCAGTGTTACCGTGGGTCCATCTGTTTCTTAGACATGGCCACTTAAGTTATAGCATGTACACTACCAGTCAAAAGTTTGGACACACATAGAAACTGGGAAAAAAAACAGTAGAAATAGAAAAAAAAGGCTATCATATCAGAAATACAGTGTAGACATTGTTAATATTGTAAATGACTAATGTAGCAGAAAAAAAGCTGTTTTTTAAAGGAATATTTACACAAACATACAGAGACCTAATATCAGCAAACTTTAGTATTGTCTTCCAATAGCACATTATGTTTGCTAATGGAAGTTTATTAAATTAAGAGGATAACTGATCATTAAAAAACCCTTTTGCAATGATGGTAACACAGCTAAAGACATGCATCTTTTCATGAAAAACATGGTAAATCCTGTGTGTGTCCAAACTTTTGACTGGTAGTGTAGTTGACACATGCTTCAATAAAAAGCAAATATTTTGTGTTCAGTTTTGTGATCTGGTAATTTTGAACTCTTTATTCACACAGCTACAATATCATTTTAAAAACCATTAAATCCCAGCATTGTAAGTTAACATACTATTAAATATGTTAGGTAATTATTTCTCATTTTTATCTGTTTGTTTTTTTTTTTAATATGTACAGTATAACCAAATATTTGTTTGCAAATATTGTCATATTCTAAAAATCACTCCTCAAAAGACTCCTCACACCCCACTCATGACCTGTTCCAACTGCTGCCATTAGGCAAAAGATACAGGAGCATTAAAACGAGGACTAACAGACTAAATAGCAGTTTCTACCCTGTTGCCCTATGGTGCGTGGAGAGTGCCACAATACATTAAATATAATAAGCATTTAAATAACTATTTAAATAACTATTTAAATGTGTCATTAAATTATTAAGTAATGAAATGAATTCACACATAATTTATTAAATATATAAGTAACCAAATATAGTCATTTCATTTTTTAAAAAGTGTATATATTTATTTCACTGTCTATTTATTTATTTCATGGCCTGTGTAGTACACGCAATTTATTAAATATATAATTTATTAAATATAGCGGTAACCAAATATATCCATTTCATTAAAAATATATACTGTATATATATTCATTTCACTGTTTATTTATTTCATGGTCTGTGTTGCTGCACATCATGAAATAATTTTATCTGTCACCTTTTCCCATCAAACTCTGTGGGCAGGGCTAACACTGATTTCTAGTCAGATGATTAGTGTGGATTATTCCAAACATGATGGTTCTCCTTATAGTGGATCTGAATGAGTTGCTAACAGGTTGGTGAGAGACTTTCTAAACTTGATATTAAATCAGCAGTTGCTGATACAGAATATGTGACAAGTAAATGTTTGGATAATCCCTTCAGACCAGACCAATTGTCTGACTGAAAACCAGTGTTAGACCCGCCCAATGAGTTTGATGGGCAAAAGTGACAGATAAAATTATTTCATGATGTGCAGCAACACAGACCATGAAATTAATAGATATAGATATATATATAAATATATATACTTTTTTTAAATGAAATAAATATATTTGGTTAGTTATATATTTAATAAATTATATATTTAATAAATGATGTGTTAATTAATCTAAGTACTTAACAATTTAATGACACATTTAAATAGTTATTTAAATGCTTATTATATTTAATGTATTGTGTCACTCTCCACCCTCGATAGTTGCCATTAGGGCATTGAATGATAACTAATCACCTCCAGTTCAACCTGACAAATACAGTGCAATAGACAACATCCTGTGTGTTTTATGTGCAATAAGATTCATGTCAAATAACTGTTTTATTTTCTCTACCTCATTTTTTATATTATAATTTTCTATCCTTTTGTAATTATATTTGTATATTTTTGCTACATTTCTTTCTTTTTTTTATATTTCTTAAATATATATATATTTTTTACATATATATATAATTCTCTGACTCCGCAGGGACTCCACCGTTGTACTTGTTACAATGACAATAAAGATATTCTGATTCTGATATTACCCATATGTGTGCAAGCCTCTGTCCAAACCCTGCATGAGCTTGTGATCACTGAAACACTATTTGTGGTTCAAGCGTGTGTGTGTGTGTGTGTGTGTGTGTGTGTGTGTGTGTGTGTGTGTGTGTGTGTGTGAAAGAGAAGTATAGAAAATAGGAATGTGGTTTCCAAGAAGCTTCTATATATTAAAAACGCTTTAGCTCTCTGACTCTGTAGTCACGACTGTAGTTGTGGAGGCACGTGTCTCCTACTATTTAGACTACAGTGCAGACACTGTAGCTCTGCATTTCTTCAAGGAGTTGGTGGAGCTCAAACTTAGAGCTCAGAGGAGAATGAAAATTTACGTCATCACAAACATGACTGATTGAAAGATAATACTGCCATTGACTGCAAGATGTGCAAAAAAGCAACATAAGTTCAATTTCATATATGAAATGTGAAATGGGTATGTGATTTTCCAGCATTTTAAATCTGCGCCAGTTTTTGTTGCTGTCTGAAATCAATTCATAACATCTATGGCCTGGAGTGATGTAATACCTGTAATACCTGTTTTATAACAGTTTTAACTCCTTTATTCGAAGTGTTAGAGATGACAAGGTTCGTGTAAAAAGTAACAACAAGTAATGACCTGATTATTTATCCTCTCTAGAGTCACACAAAAGAAAAAAAAACACAACAAAAATATGTTGCATTCTAATATTATGTTGCATCTCATTTAAGAGATGGCCAGAAGTTTACTCATTGAAACTAACAAAGCTCACAATAAAAAGTGAGATTTCTTAAACTTCACAGTGAAAGTCTAGTATTTCATTTTTAACCTGTATTTCCTCATTACAAATTCCTATTTTTTTGTCTTTTCTGATTTTTACAGGCTCTTTGAGAGGATCAGGAGACAACATAATATATCAATAAAGCGACCCTTCTCGAAATGGGGCAATGTGGATTGAAGTGTTCCTGTTCCTTGTGAATTGCAAAAAGGGAGCAACCACGAAGACGAAGGAACGACTAGCAGTTGGAGGAGGCAGTAGTGGAGTGGTGGCTTTGGTGTTTGGAGGAAAGGTGGTATGGGTGGGGAGGCATTTGGGATGGCAAATGGAAATGAGAGCAACGAAGGGCCTTCTGGGCCAATGGCAGCTATGGTGGCTACTGCTGGAAGTATGGTAGCAGAAGGTCCTTCATCAGCTGTCTCTACCTATATCAAACTGGTGCTACTGGGGCTGATCATCTGCATCAGCCTAGTGGGCAACCTAGTGGTGTCTTTGCTTGTACTGCGGGACCGAGCCCTGCACAAGGCACCTTATTACTTCCTGCTAGACTTGTGCCTGGCAGACACCATTCGCTCAGCCATCTGCTTCCCCTTTGTGCTGGTGTCTATAAAGAACGGCTCAGCCTGGACTTACAGTGTGCTGAGCTGCAAGGTAGTGGCCTTCATGGCAGTGCTCTTCTGCTTCCATGCCGCCTTCATGCTGTTCTGCATCAGCGTAACACGCTACATGGCCATTGCACACCACCGTTTTTACTCAAAGCGCATGACATTCTGGACATGTGTGGCCGTGGTGTGCATGGTGTGGACACTGTCTGTGGCAATGGCTTTTCCACCTGTTTTTGATGTGGGAACCTATAAATTCATTCGTGAGGAAGACCAGTGCATCTTTGAGCATCGCTACTTCAAGGCTAATGATACACTAGGGTTCATGCTAATGCTGGCTGTGCTCATTCTAGCCACACATGTTGTCTATATGAAGTTACTTCTCTTTGAGTACAAACACCGTAAGATGAAGCCAGTCCAGATGGTGCCAGCTATCAGTCAGAACTGGACTTTCCATGGGCCAGGGGCTACTGGCCAAGCTGCAGCCAACTGGATTGCGGGCTTTGGAAGGGGCCCGATGCCTCCTACTCTGCTGGGAATCCGGCAGAACTTGCACAACCAGAACCGGCGCTTATTGGGCATGGAGGAGTTCAAAGCAGAGAAGCAGCTTGGCAGGATGTTCTATGTGATCACCCTGCTGTTCCTGGTGCTCTGGTCTCCCTATATAGTGGCTTGCTATTGGAGAGTGTTTGTCAAGGCTTGCACAATACCACATCGATACCTGTCCACCACTGTGTGGATGAGTTTTGCCCAAGCTGGGGTCAACCCTATTGTCTGTTTCTTCCTTAACAAAGACTTGAAGAAAGGGCTCCTTTCCCACCTACCAGCCTGCTGCAGGACTAAACCTCATTTGCCACGAGAGCCTTATTGTGTCATGTAAGCAGAGATGATGATGTACACATGGGGGGAAAAGGGCAGCCAAATGATTGATTGATGTTTAATTCCAATGCAAGGTACTTTTAAGCAGTGGTGTAAACTAGTGAGGGTAATGGTAAAAACACTGAAATGTTAAGCATGTATTCCCATCTACCAACCTCTTTTCACTGCATTGCATACATGGAGTTTGACCTTGACTTATGATAACAAGTAAAAATGCTTTAAACATGTAAGTAATAATATATCATTGTGGAAACCAAGCCAGACAAATTGCCACAAACAAATTACATAAGCTGACATTAGCATGTCAAGAATGGATTGGTTTGATGAGGAACAAAGAAGTATCTTCTGTAGTTGAAATCTAAAATTTCTAACATCCTGGATTAGTTAGAAAAGCTAACTAATCCAGCTAAATATCTAAAAATAATGGTGTGTATAATTGTGTATAGCAATAGTGGGGAGATGAGATGAAATGACTCAGAGACATGCAACAAACATTTCAACTGGGATCATTGCTGTTTATAGTTGGCATCTTAACTAATGAGCCGTGAGAGTGACCTCTAACTATTTAATTTCAAGACAACAATTGCAACTATTCAATTGACGACAGTATTTTAAAAAATTCCAAGGATCCATGAGTTTAATATTCTGAATGTGTGATAAAAAGCTCTATCCAAAGAAACTCTCGTTCCACTGTTTACTGCAGAGATAATTAAAAAGAATCACGCTTTTGTTGTCTTAGAATACAACATCTGTCCAATTTGAATGTTGGGAATCAAAATGATAAAATAGGGTATGTACATTCAGGCCTGGAAATTATTTGAAATGAATTCCATTAAATCTTAATAGAAGAAACAAAGGCAGCCTCAGGTTTATGAATGTGATGCTTCTGTTACTTTTTAATTGGCTCTCTTTTGCGGAAATATATTTCAGAGACTGTAAAAAGTGACGGCCATTGGAGCTCTTTTGAAAAACCACTATAGTCATTTTTGTGAGAAAGAAACATGTTGCCTTGCATTATGAGCTTTCATAGTTGTTAACAGTGGAGCACTGTGGCATAGAGGAACAAACTAAAACTGGTTCTGGATTCACAGATGTGAAGATGTGATTCACTGTTGGTTTTCACTCTTTTAATAAGAGTAATCGACAAAAATCTAGAAAACCCCAGACCTTATTCTGTAAGAAAGAAGTGCTCCTACAAATGAAGCAAACAGTATAATATTAGTTTCTTGTGTGTGAAGGAGACACATCACAGGCAGGAACACCAACATGTGTCTTTGTTGACAAGTCTACATTCACTATTTCTTTGTCTGTTAGTCAGTTATAGGAACTTTGCAGGTAACTGCAGAAATTCTGCTACTGATACATGTGAGTACTTTCATTTTGTCATTATAAGAAGAGAAAAGACCTGATCAGCTCAGTTGATAAGAAACAGAGGGAACAAACAGAAGCTAGTTATAGTCCATCATTTGAATCTGAACAAAGTGCCCAGTTGCATAAAGTAGTTAAGATAATAGTCAAATAATTGAGGATGTGTTGGAATCACCTGCCACTTCCCAGACCTTTTTACTTATTATTATTATTATTCTTTTCCTCCTCTCAGAAGTTTATGCACGCAGCATTTCTGAAGCATGGAATTCACATGTAAACATATAAAACTGCCTGTATTTGTTGATAGTAGAGCTGAAATTAATATTTAACCACTCATTTTATTTGTCTGTTTTACTTTGTCATGAACAAATAGCTCATTTTATATTCTGGTTTCTGTCACTGTGCAGTAGGGGCACAAATGCTACATTTTACCTTCTGCTAATATTAACTTATTCAGTAGAAAACACCAGACAGAATTCTGCTTCCTGTCACTGATACCAGTAAAGTAATAGTGCACTGATCACGTTTCCTGAAAACATGTTTTACATATGTTTGTAATTTATAGTCAGTGCTGCCAGAGCAGAGTTTGCTCTCTGGCAGAGGAGCGTTCTGTCACTGTGCAGTACATCACAGGCTGTTCCTATAGTTATAGGGCCTTTTGTTTTTGCTGTTTGTGTAAAGTTCTGTTCTGTCACATGATTTCTGTGTCAATTCTCAATATACCTACTCACCACAGTGGAAGTGTTGATGATGTACCACTGAGTGAATGAGGGAGTCGAATACTGATTGTAACTGTTAATTATTTCATTATTAAGAAACAGGCAACTACACTGCGCTGAGGAGCAGCAGGATTGTGTTGATGCATTTCTAAGCCAAAGTAAAATAGACCCTGCAGAGTAAATTATAATGTAAGGGTTAGACCTGGACAGGAGTTTGTCCTGTTTTCTTGACACATTTTCATTGTGTTTGTCAATAGAACAGTGCTAGTACACCGAAGCAGTCTTCACTCACATGTGCAACGGAAACATACAGTTAGAAAACTGTTGGAACATTACTACAGTACAGACATCTATAAAATCATGTTTACTGAAGAGAAGTGCTAAATTAAGTCTTCTCGGTGGACTACAGTATGTAACTGGGCACTGTTAACACCTCTACTCCCTAATCACTTGTTTGGGGGAGGGGGGGTTCCCTTAAAGCCACATTTGTTCTATGTGAAAATATGTAGATATGTGAAATATAGAAGCAAAGCACAGGCTAGAACCTGTCCATCAGCAGACAGGTGTTCATTACATCATTATTAAGGGACTTGATCTGGTGTTTCTGCTGTAAAATGACCTTAACACATTCAAAGCAGCCACCTGTTAGAATGTCCATTACTGAGTTTACCAATTAAAATAAGATGAGAAATCAAAATGTGAGATTCTGTTTACGCAACACTGATGAGATGACCTCGACATTTTGTTGTCCCAGCTATGATTCTGAGCAGGACACAACCACAGTCATTTTATCCTGCACATTGACGGCTGCAACAGTACAAATTAAGCCAAATATGGCTGGAACAACACCTGGAGGATACCTTTAAACTAGTTCATAAACTTACACTGAAGTCTGCAGACCTGATATGTAGATCATACTGAAATTTGATCCTTCACCCAGAGTACTGCAGGGATGGAGTTGCAGTAGAAATCTAGCTAAATTAATTAGCTCGTTTTCTGTTTTTCTCTGAAGTGTAACTTGTAAATGACTGGGCACAGAGATTGTAACTCATAAGTGAATGTCTGCAAACATGACGCAGTCCCTGAATGGGGGGGGGATGGGGGGGGGGGGTCTATGGGGGTTTGAGTTGCCACTTTGTCTCCGATGTGGAACGTGACACGTCCAGCATCAGCATGCCACCAAGAATCACTAATCTTGTTTTAATTTCCAGAATGATGGCCTTATTCCATAAAAGTATTAAACCAATGCAACAGAGAGTAGACACATCTGTGTGTGCTGAGAACACTGTGGACACAAGTGACAATTGTTGCTCTTCCCATCAAAACATGGGACAAAAAGAGAACATTTCAGTAGAGGAAATGACTTTTGTGCTGAAGACTGAGGAGCTGTGTGGCACCTGCTTGCTATTGTTTTCTTCTCTGATATCAGCCTGAGGAGTGAAGGACAAATTTCATTTCTGAAACAAAGCCAGAGTACAGTGTGGATTCACAGAAGATGCTGGACAGGCCTGACTTAGGTTTTTTTTCCTTTTGGTTCCCTCAGGCAATTTTTTTTTTTTAATTTCCAGTGACCTCTGTACTATTCAGTGTGTATTATATTGACAGCAAACTTTGAAATTCAATGAAAGAAAGTTCCTGATCATCATATTTGTACTGTGACTCTGTGCATGCATGTGTGTGGGCGTGTGTGTGATGGTTACATGGATGATGAGGTTAGAGGGAAAAATCACTGCTCCAAATGTTTCCTCAGTATTTCCCACACTGACATTTTGTCACTGTTTTCCATCTAGTGACATTTACTGTAACCGTCCTTGTAAAAACATGGATGAGATTATTCATAATCGGACTGAATACGTGGCAGTGTGGTTAGAAACACTGACGTCTTTCTGAATGTTTCATTAAAGAATTAAAACATGGCTACATATACGTACATGAATCCAAATGAAGTGTAGACATCTGCCTTCTTCATGACTTTGACATCAGATCATCACTCCTGAAGCAGAGCTGGCTCTTCTCCATCACTCCTGTCAGTAATAAGAACTCTAGAACTGCTGAGCCCACAGTCTGAAAGGTCATGTGATCCAAACCAAAGCTGAGCAGTAACATTATGACGTGACCTGCTCTGCACTGCAGGAATATTAGTGACATTTAGTGTGGAGTCATTTTTACTGTGAAACAGATTTTAGATCCTTTCAGAATTACATAAGTGATGCTCTTACACTTCACACTCTTCAGAGCTCTTTTTAGCTTTTACACCTGCAGTCTTCAGGGGCTAGTGAGCCCACCTCTATTTACTGAACCTTCAAATAAAGTCAACATGTTGATTCCCTTCACACTTTCCACACTGTTCTTACATCATCGAAGTGATTGAGACACAAATGACTAAAACTAACACCACCTAATTTAGGAGGATTATTGTGACCACTGAAAATGATGGAAGCCAATCAGATGCTGCAATTTCCCTTTGTTTTGTATTTTTAAGAAGTAGCTGTGTTTCTGCGCATGTCTGTGACAATTTATGAATTTTGTTGTCGGTTTACTTATGAAAATAAATTTCATTTTAAAAGATTGGAACATTATTGTAATCAAAACAGGGTCTCCCAGAATTTATTCTTCATTAAATGTATCAACCTCCCCCCAGATGTATCAACATAATACCATCTATCATGTACATTACACCACTTATCCTGTTAATGGTCACACGTATAACATTTATCTATGTATTCATAAAACATGAACTGTATACAGCAGCTCATTAACTCAAAAAACTGTCTCTTTCCCTCTCACACAAACATTTAAATGATCCAAATAACAAATCAGAAAACAAACAAAAAAAACTCCAGTTGTCATTAATAGTGAATAGTTAATTACTCACATGATGTACTACACTGTAAGAATGAAGCTCAGCAATATTACTCTTGCTAGTCATTGTCTGAAAAATATCAAGAACCTCAAGTCAGATATGGTGCAATAATCAAATAGATTATCAATACGTAACACTTTAACTCTTACTACAACTCCCATTTTAACCATGAGCCCACTATCTGTGTAAAACTGAAGCTTTTGTCATTTTTAATCATATCTCAGAGACTGGAGGATACGTGGGGGCAAAACTGGGTCTGGGAAAAGGAAGCAGAAGTGACCAGCGCTGTGATTTCATTCGACCCAGACGCCAGTCATCTGCCTGATAAGGCTTAATCACCTTTAATTGGCATCAGCCACCTGTGTCTCCTCACTTGGAGCTCAGGAAGTCCTGATCCTCCACAAATCCAGCAAATCCAAAGCAATCCCTGCCACACGAGGTGAAGTACATGCTGTCATGGTTAGTCGTCTTTTACTGACAACACACTAGACACAACACTGACCTATATTCGCACCCATCAAGCTAATCTACTGTTAGTTTACTACAAAGAAATGTGTTTTTTTTCCAGATACATACTGTACCATATGCAAGAAAAATGTCCTCCAAACTGAGGCACCTAAACATGTAAAGAAGCACGTTGTCCTTCCCAAAGCTAATGTGTGGTGTGAAATGTACCAGTTTTAAAAATGGTGGGACAGGAGAGTACCCCTCTAAATCACAGTTATCAGTAACATTTCACACTTTTTTGTTTTTTTTAATGATTTTTTTTGGGCATTTTCAGCCTTTATTTGACAGCTTGATAGTGAAAGAGAAAGACAGGAAACATGGGGTGGAGAGAGGGGGAGATATGCAACAAAGTTCCCCCAGCCCATTCCTGTGAACCAGCAACGTTGCACTCACATGGCATGTGCACAAACCTCTACGCTACCAGTACATGCCACATTTCACACTTAACAACAGGTGCTGTATACAGGAGAAAGATGAACAGAGTTGTTGAGCAGCCAGCACAGGACCTGAGTCATACCCACAAAATGCTCATGACTTAAAGCAAGAGGAGCAGCTACAGCTGTAGAGAGAAGCCGACTGCATGAGACGGCTGGTAGCTACAGCTGCTGTCAACAGCTCAGAGCACCGTGGTTATTAACACTGGTCATGTTGTTAGGTAGGCTGGAACAGCTGCTCTGTTCCATTATTAGTATTTCTTAAAACTACTTCACGTTGTGAGTACCTTTAAAAAGTCAGAGGCAGGAGATTTCTCTGCCTTAGACTGCAGTCTCAGTTTAGCTAAAAGTAACTATAAATAACCTTCAGATGGTTATTTGTGGCCACAAAACAGACATGAAGTCAATTTTGAACATGCAGCATACAGTGTTTTCATTCTAGGTGAATGGGACTCTGCATTTTATACAAGCTTTGGAGTAGAAAAAAAAGCTACAAAAAGAGGCAGAACCTACAGTGATGTGTGAAAGTTTGTGAACCATTTACAATCAACTAACTAAAGGAACTAAATCAAACAACAGAGACCTGCCTTATTTAAAGAGACATTTGACATTCAGTGTCTTGTCCAGTGACACTTCAGAACGTCATCAGTTATTGTGTCTGTAAGTTACTGTAAGTAACTGCAGGTACTGAAAACTTACTTTTGCCACAACAAAATATTTGAGATTGGAATATTTATTATATATTGGAATAAAATAATCATTTTGTCATTTGTCTAAAAGCACCATCTAGTGGTCACATGTTAAACCCTGATTCTGTTCCACCACATGACAACAATGAAAATGTAAGCATCACTTCACTTTAGAACCATTTATTTACACCACTTTTTTTTCTCCACCTATGAGAAAGTCACATTGATACAAAAAACAAGAACTGAAGACTAAACTCTTTAAATATGTACACTCTAAATTCATAAGCTATTTCACCACAAAACAGATACTTTACAGAGTCATGAGTGACAGAAAAAGCAGCTACAACCCATCTCCCAACAAAACATTATTATCATGGAGGTGAACTGAGGCTTTTCCCAACAGTGACACTGGAAAAGTATCCCGGTGTAAAACATTTGTAATGCAAGACATGCACGCACGCACGCACGCACGCACGCACGCGCGCGCACACACACACACACACACACACACACACACACACACACACACACACACACACACACAC
>JAUBNQ010000026.1:24067179-24080750 GCA_032353495.1 Ctenopoma kingsleyae | reverse complement strand
GTATCTATCTATCTATCTATCTATCTATCTATCTATCTATCTATCTATCTATCTATCTATCTATCTATCTATCTATAATATATGTCTGTCACCAGTGCTACACCTCACTACTTGTGCCTCTGTTATTCAGATGAGCCAGGACGCTACAGAGACACGAACACGAACCCGCTCCAAAGGCATGCGTGGTGAGTACAGAGACTCACTGGAACTGATGTAATGATTGGATTGGTTTACTGCTGAGCCAGAGGTTAGCTGTGGGCACTACTGGCCTCCTGTGCATGAACTTCAAAATCACTCAACTGATCTACTCCCTGGCTTCACTTTTTCAGTTTTGTGTGTTAAATTAATTAGATTTGGACATGAGGTCATTTTCTTTGGAAAATCTCATTTCACCTGCACTTTAAACGAATGAATAAATTACTTTTGTGTCCTTTCTGGAGGCCTGTTGTAGGCTACTCTTTTCCTGGTTAGTAATCAAGCCGTGCTTTGTACACACCTCATGGAGATAGAAAATAACACTTCTGAAAGTGCAATGAGGTTTTCTCCACTCTTGTGCAATAGCTCTCATGTGACTTTTCTTTTGCCACTAATGATTCTCTTGCTGCTTTACTCACAGTGTCATCAGAACTCTTAGGACAGGAGATGAAGCAGGAACTGAGGTAAGCTGAGCAGCTTCAACAGAAAACTGTACATGTGTGAAGTGTGTCTTATGTGTATCATGTGTACATTTGTCTTGCTGTGTATCAGTAGCAGCTGTCCCACCCCTGGATGTGATGGCAAAGGCCACGTTAGTGGAAGATACTCAAGGCATAGAAGGTAGGACTCATACAAGATCTGATCTTAATAAAAAACACACACACTCAGCAGACAGAGAAAAAGCTGATTGTACCAACATGGAAATTCATTTCAATCTGATGTTTTCTTTTTCATAACATATGTTATACTATAAAATCCATATGCGGTTGTTGATGATTGGTGATGTGAAACAAAGTGTTTTATGTTGGTATGTTGGATGTTAGAACTCACTTCCATACCTGCTCTCCTCAGTGTACTGGGATGTCCGATTGTGAAGAAAAGGAAGCTGGAGGAGGCAGAGGCTGAGGCAGAGGAGAATCTGTCTGCTCCCAAGAAGAGGAACCAGCCTGCAAAACAGGCAGCAGACAAAGACTTCACCACAGACAGTGATGCAGCAGAAGAGGATGAAGAGCAGAAAGAGGAAGAAGAGGAAAACCTCAAAGAGAAGAAAAAGGACATAACAAAAAGCAAAGCAGAGTCGATACACAGTAAGTGAAAACGGAAACAGGACTGTAGGAACGTCACATTTCACTGGAATGACTGACAGGTGCTTTATGAATTAAAAGTATGTAACCACTCACCTTCACAGCCCTGCTAACACTACCAGAGCTAAGATGCTCATATTAACTCATGTTAGAATGCTAACATTAGGTAACTAGCATTACATAGCACAGCTGAGGCTGATGAGAGAGTCATTATTTCACAGATTGTTGGTCTCAAAGCACTGACTGACACACTTTATGGATGCTCTAGGTTACTTAAATTAGTGTTTTGACTCAATGATTTTAGTAGATGAAAAGTGAGAACATCACCTGATACAGCACCTGACACACTCTGTATGTGCATATATAGATGCACTGATTTTTTTGTCCCTTTGGATAATTTTGTGTCTCAGTCATTGTTTGCATCTGTTTGTTCTGTGTCTCTCTGCAGGGAGGTTTGTCTGGATATACAATATGTTGCAAGCACAGGAGTTGTTAGCGTAGAAGCAGATTTCAGATTATTTGTGAAAAATGACATTTGTGTTGTTTTGTTTGAATCCTCAGCAGAGTGCTCACCAGTAACAACAGAGGACACAGAAACAGCAGAATCATCGGTTTGTCATCTGACTGAAGATGACAAGAATGAAAACGTCACTTCAGAAATTGTGAACAAAACTGAACATGAGAAAACTAATGAGAAAGCGAAACCAGTGACACTCCTGGATGATCATCAACAGGAGAAAAGGGAGACAAAGGAGAAGCAGGAAGACCAGCTGGTGATGAAAGACCAACCATCAGAGCAGCCTCAAGAAGAAACAATAGCCTCTGATCTTGAAGAAACAAAAGAAGAGACAGAAAAGGAAGCAAAAGAACAGGAAGAGGAACAGGAAGAGCAAGATGAAAGGCAAGAGAATGCTGGAGAAGAGAGGGAAATTGAGAGACAGATGATAAGCCAGGAAAACTCTGATCATCAGTACTCCAGTGGCGACTACAACCATCAGGCCAAAGATTCAACAGAGCAGCAAAGTACGAGGGATGATGAGGGGGATGAGGAGGAAGAAGAAGAGGAGGAGGAGGAGGAAGGGACAGAAGATGAAGATAGAGAAGACAGAGAGGTTCACCAAGACACTGACACTCCTTACACTTTGAGTCCACGTACTCAGGGATCAGAAGCTGAGCTATCACTCAGGGAAGAAAAGGTCAGCACGCCCATGACTGAAAAAGAGGATGAGGACGAAGAACAGGACGAGGAGAGAGAGGAAGAGGAGGATGAGAAGCATGGGAAGGAAGCAGGAGAGGTGGTGGAAGAGGAGGACCGAGACTCCAGCAAAGCCTCTCCACCAACTGTGGTTATAGATGTCCGCTCTGAGGACGATGATGATGAGGAAGAGGAGGAAGAGGATGGGGAGGAGGAAGATGAGGAAGAGGAAGGAGAGGAGCAAGATCGAATTTCAGAGGGCTCAGGGATCACCGATGACTCAGAGAACTGGGACATGACGCGGGGGAACCTGGGGCTGCTGGAGAAGGCCATAGCGCTGAAGGCAGAAGAGGTGAAGGGGGTTCAAGAGGCCCGGAGCTCCCCGGACTATCAACCATACAGCAGCTCCAGCAAGAGCTGTGAGCCTGCAGGTGCAGCCCACCGCAGCAGTCACTATAGTAAAGGTACACAACACAGTGTTATACAGTAAGGTGGTGAGAAAGCTTTTACACATGTGTATAATGCTGGATATTATACTAGGGTAAAGCAACATCATATTATATATCATCAAATCCTTTTATTTTTACATATTTGTTAATTCAATTGCAATTCTAAGATGAGTAAAGGTTTGTGGCTCTGGTTTGATATATATATATAAGACATCTGTGCAACAAAATGGTGAAATAAAATGAAATTATATCCTCAAAATAAATTAGGTGTAAGAAGTAAAGTGTTTAAAGTATTTTTAAAACAGAAATGACATAACGACATTAGAAAAATGGTTTCTTATTTCCATTTGTTTCTCACCAGTGATTAACATTAACACCACCTGGTGGTTTAAATGTTGTGGTGCACAGCAGTCAGTGATCAGTCTGCAGCGCCACCAGAACAAGAACAAGCAAGTGGTGTTAATGTTGTAGCTGAATGATTTATTCATTTGTAAACTACAACTTAGAGATCGTCTTCATCTTTGCCAGCAACACAAAAGAGGAAACACTGCCACATCCATGACTTCAGTAGATGACAGATGGAACCTTTTTAATCTACATTATGTATTACTAGCAGTGGTTCCTTCTGCTGTCATCTTTAAGGAATGTAGATTTGGTGGTGTTTTTGTATCCATCCATCTTCCCCACTCTGCTGTGCTTGCTTCTTCACTTGATTACCGCTGGATCTGAATCACACTTTTCTATATTCAGAGAAGAAGGAAGTGAAGTGTCCAACCCCAGGGTGTGATGGGACAGGTCATGTGACTGGGCTGTACCCTCACCATCGCAGTCTGTCAGGATGTCCTCACAAAGACAGAATTCCTCCAGAGAGTGAGTACATTACAGTCACATCTGACACACTCTTTCTTCTCAAGTTTAACCAGCTACTTCTTTCTGTCACTGAAAAAATTACTAATATTACTACTTGTATTACCACTACTGCTTTACACACTGTGTGTGTGCAGCTGGTCTTACCGCCATCCACAGCAAACTAAACAGACTGACCTGAGTTTATGTCTGCTGTGTGTCTGTAGTCCTGGCCATGCATGAGAACGTCCTGAAGTGTCCGACTCCTGGCTGCACAGGCCAAGGCCATGTCAACAGTAACCGCAACACACACCGCAGGTTAATAAAACACAAAAGGACACACACACACAGGCCCGACAGTCATAACAATCGTTGCCAGTAAACATACTGTATATAGTTTTGTATTTTGAGGATTGAGTCTTACATGAGGATTTTTCTCAGCGTTCTAGTTTCAGAAATCTATGTATCATGTCTCAGACATCAGTGTTTGTTTGTAGTCTATAGTTTGCCTGCATTTCAATAACAGATCTAAATGTAGCATTGGGGTTTTTTATATAACATCATCTAATACTACTAACACATACTTACACTGGCTTTTCAATAATGTCTGCATATTAAATGATTACCTGTTTATTTTTTCCACTCAATGCTAACTTTTGGATGTGTGTACCCTGTCAGTCTGTCAGGCTGCCCCATTGCAGCAGCAGCTAAACTGAACAAGAACCAGGACAAGCAGGTTCATTTACAGGCTGCAGCAAGCGAACCCTCTTCCAACTCTGACAGAGTGCTCAGGTGAGACATGCAAACTCCATTTTTTAATGCATTGATACATATAGCTACTGTATGTCCATGTCACTGTGGGATGTTACATGACTGACGATTTTGTCTCCAGGCCCATGTGTTTTGTGAAACAGCTGGAGATCCCTCAGTATGGCAGCTACCGGCCCAACACAGTGACCACCACTCCTCGAGCTAACCTGGCCAAGGAGCTGGAGAAATACTCCAAGGTGTCTTTTGACTATGCAAGCTTTGATGTACAGGTGTTTGGAAAGCGCATGCTTATTCCAAAGACATCCGGCACCACTGAAACATCACCCAAAGCCTTCAAATGTAAGACCAGCACACTCATCTACTGTATTTCATTGAAATGCCATATGTCAAAAGGCTGAATGAAGGGTAACTCTGGAATAGAGGAAATAGAGGATGAAACAGAAATGAACATGAACTCTGTAAACAGTGCTATCTGTGAGATTATCTGGTCATTTGTATTCCACCTGATTCGTAAATATTTGGCCAAACGCAGATGATGACGTGATCTAATTTTCGTTATGTAAAAGTTTAAAAATCAAATAATCATGTATCTGCTAGTATTGCTTTTCTTAGTGTATTCAATATTTGCTCTTAAATGAATCATTCATGTGCATAAATGAACAGAACATAATAATGATGACTTCTTAGCTACAGTGCAAACCAACCAAACCTGATATGACTGCAATGTGGTAAACATATCATGTTTGGCTGTGCATTCATTTGGTCTTTTGCTCTTCACTCTGCTCCGTTCCCCCACAGCTAAATCATTCCCTAAGGCCTCCTCCCCCACTAACACCATGTCAGGAGGATTTTCTAAGAGCGCGTCATCCTCCAGTAGTTATGACTATAGCCAAGATGCGGAGGCAGCCCACATGGCAGCAACAGCCATCCTCAACCTATCCACCCGCTGCTGGGAGAGACCAGAGACTCTGAACACTAAGCCCAGGGAGCCCTGCACCAAGGTACACTGTTTTTTTTTTTGGATGAATGTCAGATGTAGCTGAACAGCTTAACTGCTCAGCACTGTGGTGTTCTCCAATATTCTGCTTCCTTCAGTTCTTACTTGTCTGAACTCTGTAGGAGTCAGACATTGAAGTGGATGAAAATGGCACCTTGGACCTCAGCATGAAGAAAACCAAGAGGGAGGGCATGCAGTCTCCCGAACCATCATCCTCCTCGTCTTCATCCTCTCAGTATGTCGGAGCCACTTTGTCTCAGGGTCACACTCAGCCAGAGTGGGAGGGGCCACTGGACTTCACCAAACCAAGTGGAGTCAAAGAAGAAGACCATGAAGAGGTACTGTACACATCCAGGACAGGAGTGTGACTAATAAAGTTATCTAGAGTCACATGCTGGTTACTACTGTTTGTGTCTACCTTTCTCCAGGTGGAATATACAGCTCCGTCATACACTTCATCTGATGGTGAGGAAGAGGAGCAGGAGAACCTGGAAGACAGGAGGTACCCCGGTGAGGTTACCACCTCCACCTTCAAGGTCAAGTTTCAGCCCAAAGACAGCAAAAAAGAGGTTCTTGTGTAAGTCACAACTTTTACCATCCATCCAAAACTGTTCCAGTGAGTTCTGCACATTGTAGCTTGTATTACGTGGCCATTATAAAAGACTTGCACAGCTACATGAGATGTGTGGACAGGATTCTATAACTAGAGTTCAGGTGGGACACACATTAAACACAGTAGATGTTTGTCAGACACTGTAAGTCAGTCAGTCAAACAATTATGCAAACTTACCCCAAAAATTATGCAGAATGTCTTTAAACCTCATGTTATGTTCATGTGACTTGAGTTGCTGCAAATGACAACTTAAATAATATTCATGTCAACATCCAAGTTATGTTTACAACTCGGATTTTCTGAAAACTGAAATCAGACTTAGCATTTAATAATATGGTGCCTAGAAAGATGACCAAATATGGTAACATGAGCCATTATCCCAGGTAATTAAATGTTCAGATCCATCCACCCATTAGCCTACCTGCTTGTCCTATGAATCCCAGCTGTCATTGGATGAAAGGCTGGTTTGCTTGTTCTATCTCAGGGCTGACATGTAGAGACAGACAAACATTCACAATACCAGAACACAGTGTTAAGTTTAGAGTCGACACCAAGACACAGTGGAAGCAGTGAAAAAAGTGAGAAAAAAAAACAGACTAACATGAAACCATAGTATTGTCTGGCATGTCAGCATGAGCACTAGCTTCAGAGTCAGTGGACTGATCTGTGAGTGTGTGTTTCGACACTAGATGTCCCACCCCAGGCTGCGATGGCAGTGGACATATCACTGGCAACTACGCGTCACATCGAAGGTAAGACCTACACACTAACGATGCGTCACCGCAACATGTTACTGTGGAGGTCTATAGAGACTTCCTCAGACTTCATGTCCTAATATGCAGTGTGCATTGGGGGATGGCAACAGGTCTGTGCTGTGGATCGTGGAGTCCTTTTAGGTTCTAGACACATGTCAAGAAAAATGAAAGAATGCTGACCACAATCTGGAGCCACAGCAAAGTCTGAGTGCTTTTGCAAAGGAGAGATTTCAGCTTTGATTCAAAAAATTGCTTTGGCCCAATGGAGTGTACGATGAAGAGGCTGCTTGTTAACTCCCTTTAAGAGTAAGTAGCCTGGAGGTCCATTCAGGCTTGTTGTTTAGTGACTTATATAGTTTGGCTTCTTATTATGCCACAGCAACTGTAATACTTCAATATTTATTGGATAATCAAACTATTTTCACAAACACAGGTTAAAGTAAATTCATCTACTGAAAGGAAGTTTAAATGACTTCAGTTGTGATGAGGTGGCCCCTGCAACACCCTCACAGTCTCTCCACCATGCTGGTTCACTCAAACACCTGAAACATAGTGTCACCTCTGAGCAGGTGAGATGCAGAGGATTTCCTTCCTGTCAGAGTAGATCTGCAGTTTTCATTTCCACCTGATGACTGAGATGACTCACACACACACACACACATACACACACACACACACACACACACACACACACACAGACAGCATTTCTTTAGGCATCGGAAAATAAATGAAGTCCTGTACTAGCTGTGGTGTGCTGCCACCCCTGTCCTGGCTCTACAGTCTGGTTCAGGTTCAAGCTTTTTCCTTCACTCATACTCAGACATCCTGTTCTTGGTCTGGTTTTCTGACACACACTCTCTCTCTCTCTCTCTCTCTTTCTCTCTAACCTATCTTCCAGTCTGTCAGGCTGTCCTCTTGCTGATAAATCACTTCGGACCCTCATGGCTGCCCACACAGCTGAACTAAAGTATGTCTGCTTCCTCCTGTCTCTCACCTTCACCTGTCACTGAGAACTCAGTCTGCAGCTCCAGCTCTGTCTCTGCTCTTCTTCAAACACTAATATCAAATAGTCAAAATCAGTCATACTTCACTGCAGGACTGAGACAACTAAACAGAAACTTCAAATTCAGACGTCGCTCACTGCAGCGACGTGTCGCCATATTGGTACATCTGACCTGTCTATGTATCATAGCAGGAAGTCCAGTCATCACAATCATCATGAATTTCAGCCCAGCATGCAGCAGTTTGCTTTGTTAAAAATGCTACATATGAATTTAACTGACTTATACAATACCATTCAAAATACTTCCTAATAATTCAATAAGTAGTAAGTTTTCTCACTACATTGTAAAATAGAAATAAAGACTTCATTCATAAAGACACATTTACAACAAACTACATAATCCAGAGTTGTCATATGAATAATTAATTAATGATCGTACTTTCAGTGAAATATTCTTACTCTACCCATTAGTTATGTATGTAAAACAAATGTGTACTTGAATAGTTTTTCTTCTGATTAAACTGGTCACCATCCTGCTCTCGGGCTGGATGTGTGTGATCTATTTGTATAAACAGTGTTTAGTGAGAACAGAGGTTTCTGTCTGCAGTCTGCTAACGATGTCAGCCTGTAACATTAAGTAACGTGTGTATGTGTCTCAGGTGTCCCACTCCAGGCTGCGATGGATCAGGCCACATCACTGGAAACTATGCTTCACATAGAAGGTAGGAGCTTGTCCTCTGTTCTCCCTGCTGCACCATCAGTCTCTCTGTACAGACAGACACTGACTGCTCCTCTCTGCTCCTCTCTACCAGTCTGTCAGGATGCCCTCGAGCCAAGAAAGGTGGCATCAAGTCAACCCCCACCAAGGATGACAAGGAAGACTCTGAGCTGTTGAGGTGAGCGACAGTAGCTCATCAGCTCTTATCAACCAGACAAATGCAAATATGTCTAAATCTGGAAAGGTTTGCACAAATGATATCTCATAATTTAATAATGAAAAAACTGTGTGACAGGTTGTAAATTCTACATAGCTTTGCTACATACATCCTCACAGCACGCAGACTGTATACAGAGAAGCAGAGTAAAGTACGATGTTCTAGAGAAAAGATGGAGACTCAAACATACATAGCGTTATTGATACATACAGTAGGAAATGTGAGGAGGTAAAAATTAAGTCAGTCAATAATATGTGGTGAGTAACAAAACTTGTTGTTAACTGCATACAGTTAACAACTGTATACAGTTATGAACTTGTCTTTAACTCTGAAGCCTTATTTTTTACAGTTAAATTTTTTAAAATATGTCATTAACTTTTTCATTTCACTCACCACAGACATTCACTGTTGCAAAATAAATCCTCTGTGCTTTTTGTTCCTCTCAACCTTTTTGTTAGACGTTGTCTCCTAAAAGACCAGATTTTGATCAATGTGTCTGGATATGACACAAGTCAAAAAATTGTTTTCTGCCTGTTCCAGGTGTCCAGTTCCTGGCTGTGACAGTCTGGGCCACATCAGCGGGAAGTATGCCACCCACCGCAGTGCCTATGGCTGTCCACTAGCAGCACGCCGGCAGAAGGAAGGTCTCCTCAACGGCACTCCTTTCTCCTGGAAGGCCTTCAAGACCGAGGGCCCCACCTGCCCGACACCAGGCTGCGATGGCTCTGGCCATGCTAACGGCAGTTTCCTTACACACCGCAGGTATCAGGAGAGTTTCAGCACACAGACAGCAGCGGCTGTGACTACTGCTTAGTTTTCTGCTATGAAATAAAAGTCAGAGTCAAGGAAAAGAAAAGAATCCACCAGTTCTCCCCCACATGGTCCCACATCTTTGTACTCTCATCAACTTGTCTGTCCACTACTTTCTATCACTACAGATACACCAAATATTTATACTTGGTAGAAGAGTATTGATGGAAGCAAATAGTGTAGTTTGAAGTGTTTATCTCTCAGCTAATCAATCAATCAATCAATCGATTTTATTTATAAAGCACTTTAAAAACAACACAGTCGACCAAAGTGCTGTAGACAGTACAGCTACAGCTAATGTACCGTACATGAAAAAATCTCAACCACGTTTGAACTGTTGATCCTGATCAGCTGCTACTCTCAGTCTGTCAGGGTGTCCCAGAGCGTTGGCCAACAAGAAGAGAGCCAAGTTCCCTGGAGACGAGTATATCACTGCAAAGTTCAGAGCCAGTGACGGTAAGAGACAGTACTTTCCCCTCTGCCTAATAGTATGTCCCACATGTCTGCCACACTGTTCTCTTATACTGACACACAGAGACGTTAAAGCAGAAAAAGTCTGTCATGTCTGTTAGGGAGACAAGTAGAGGCAGATGGCTGCCCACCCTGAGCCTGGTTCTGCTGTAGGTTTCTTCCTTTAAAGGGAGTTTTTCCTCTCACCTGTTGCTTAGTGTTGCCAAAGTGGTTCTCTATAAACTGTAATTCTGTAAGATTCTAACCTTACTATGTAAACTGTGTGTTTGTTCAGTTCTGGACAATGATGAGGACATTAAGCAGCTCAACAAGGAGATCAACGAGCTGAATGAGTCCAACTCAGAGATGGAGACTGACATGATGAACCTGCACACTCAGGTGAGCTCAGCAGGGTTGAAGATGAAATACATGTCAAAACACAAATTGGAGACATTGTTTGCTGTTGAACTGAAATTGCAACTGAGTCACTGAGTCTTTCTTGCAGCTGGTTTGTCACCCTGACCCTCAGTGGTTCTAAAACTAAAGCTTGTCCAAAAACCATACATGGTCACTATCAAGATGAGTGGAATATTCTTGATAATAGACAGATCTGCTTCAGGGCTGTTCTGTGTCTCTCTCTGCTCAGATCTCTTCAATGGAGATGAACCTCAAGAGCATGGAGGAGGAGAACAAACAGATTGAAGAGAGGAACAAGGCTTTGTTCCTGGAGCTGTCCGGTCTAAGTCAGGCCCTGATCCACAGCCTGGCCAACATCCGCCTGCCCACCATGGTGAGTATCACACTGTTTTTTGATTTGTTTTAAAAGAGAACAAGGTCAGAGAAAACAATTTCCTCTTTCCCATCCCACACATGCACATGCAAAATGACCACAATATGAAGACAAATGACAATAAGGACAAACACTGACCACAGAGACACCACAAGAGACACAATAATAAGTACGAGACACAAAAGGACTACAGTGAAACAAACCTAAACACAGACACACATGACAATACAATACAACCACAACAAAACACAAAATGACTAAGAGAAGAAAGAAAATTACCATAAAGCCACCACGAGGACATACAAAACCAACACAAAAATATATTAAAAGACACAAAGGACTACAAAGAGGTACAGCTACAAAGACACACAAAGAGCTGAATTACAAGGAATAGAATAGAAAATGACAAAAAAAATTAGGCACAAAACAGTCACACAGAGAGACACAAATAACTCTATTTGTAGGGGTAACTGCTCAGTGTAAGTAGCACGGATGGTGATAGTGGTAGTGTCAGCTAAGTAGCTGTTAGCAGCAGGACTGTGCTCTGAGATTCTTGAAGGACACAGTTACTGGAAACACACTGACAGAGTCAGTGTTGTGCTGGGACTACTAACAAGGCTCAGTACGTTTAGCACCAGTACACAGCCGTACACAGCCTCTCAGAAAGATCAGTACTGTTCCTGCTAATGTCCTGTTAGACTCATTTTGATTTACTCAAAATTCAAACTGAAAGTGGATCGTGAACTTGTAAGGTGATGGGCCACACCTTCATCAGTCACTTCACTCTGTGCACATGAAGAACCAGATGTCGGTGACCTGACTTGACTGACTTGTGTATGTTCAGCAGGAACCATTGTCTGAGCAGAACTTCGACAGCTACGTGGAAACCCTGACCCACATGTTTACCAATAAAGACTGCTACCAGAACCCAGAGAACCAGGCTCTGCTTGAGTCCATCAACCAGGCTGTGAAGGGTATCGAGGTGTGATGGACAGGAGAGGACAGGACAGGGGGCCGACCATTACAGTGAAACCCCACTCTTTTTTTCTAGACCCTTTAGATACTGTACGTAATTAATTCTTCTCATTTAAAACTTTCTCATCTGTTCTTAGCATTTGTTTCCTGTTTGCATGTTGCTTTCTGATGGTGTGAGTGAACAGATGAGGGTGTGGATGTGATGCGTGTATTAGCACACTGGAATCAAACTGTTCCTGTAAAAGCAAGCCATCAGTGGGTGTAGACAGAGTGCAGAACAAAGTGAGAAGAGTGCAGAATAGAGACTGAGCTGAGCAGATTCTCTTAGTGAACATATCCCATCTCCACTCGATAATGTTGATAGTATTCTATATGAGCTTAGTGATGTTGAACCTCCAGGACTAGTTTGTAGATTCATTCTTACAATTGCTGTGTAACTATTTAAGTCTTTTGCAAATGCTGGTTTAATAACTTATGTACTCATGTCTGCTGTATTCTTTACGTTGGCCTATTTATTATTCATTAAATATTGATTATTGTTTTAGTTAATGCTACCTGAGAAGATTTTAAATGGAAACCAAGAGAAGGGAATCGTTTCCTCTGCATCGCTGAACAAAGAGGAAATATTTTAAGATATCCACTATGAATATGAGTTTTATATATCTTATTATTTATTTAAAATACTGGGATCTTTTTAAGTGCAAATATTTTGTAACTGAAAGTTTTTAAATAATTTTCTAAAGATTTTTTTGGTGCTTATGTTTATATGATTTTCCTTTTATTTCCACAAACTATTTTGAGTACATTGCAATACACTGGGAAAATTGAGCTGCACATATTTGGTATTTATTTGGTGATGAAGAATAAAGTGATGGTGAATATTTATTTTGTATTGTCTATGTGTTAATGATGGCTGTATATGGATTAGTCTTTAAGTTGCTCTTGAAATAAAGGTTAACCCACGGTGAAATGTGAACTGCTTTGTTTTTGGATTGACTCTTTACCTTACTTGGCAGATGCTTTTATCCAAAGCGACTTATAAGGAGATGAAGTGAGGATTGACTCACTTCTACAAGCTATAAGACAGGCTCTTCTGTCATTCTCTCTTTACACCCCGTCTTGACAGCAGAAGCCAGTCAGTTAACAATCCTAACACACTTCCTACATCGTTTCTATGACTTTCTTTGGAAACGTGCCGTCTCTTGTATACAAGAAGACCTTTGTCCTAACATTGTGTGTTACCCATTCTCTGCTGATGTCTCTCATTGAACTTGGGATGCACCACGCAGACCTGCTTCAGATTTCGGTGCACAGTGCAGTGCTGATCAGCATGCGTCCTTTGTTTAGGGATTGGCAGATTAGCAACAACTGTGGATACTGCTGACAGTAATGTCTGGAGTGTCAGTACTAATGGCTACAGCATCACTACCAAAAGATTAGAAAAATCCTCTCTTCATGAGCCACATTCAAGAAGAAACACATTTCCATACAGTTAATATGCATGTGCTCAAGCAATCAAAACAGATAATGACAAGAACTGTTAACTATTACTTGGTTGTCATGTAAATAGTCATAAGATGCCTGTTACTGATGCAGTCCCTGGTATAAATGACACATCTCTCTGACACATTAGCTGTATTTAATAAGGAGTAACAGTATCAGCACTGGGATACTGGGAGTGGTACAAAGATTCCAAGATCCT
>JAUBNQ010000026.1:23990143-24006650 GCA_032353495.1 Ctenopoma kingsleyae | reverse complement strand
GCTTGGATGTCCTGTAACTTTCTACTCCTTAATTCAGACAAGACAGAGCTTATTCTGTTTGGGCCTAAAAACCTCAGCTCTGCCGGTGTGTGCTTGTGTGTGCAAATGGGTGAATGAGTAGCAGTGTAAAGTGCTTTGAGTACCAATAGATAGAAAAGCGTGCAACCATAAGTGCAGACTGTTTACCATTTACTCTGGTAAGTATTGTCTAATGTGGTGTGTATTGCAAATGTCTCTGTCATAGTCGTTTTTACGTCTAAATGAAGCTGTTAGGAACCTAAACTTAATAGTGATCTACATTTGAATGATAGAAAACTGTCACTTTAACACATTGATGAAGCCCTAAATGTAATGTTTCCCATGTTTGAAAAGGGCCTGAGTTAATTACACTCATGATTTTAAGATCTGAAATGTATAAACATGATATCTAAATACAATAATTCTATTATTGTGTGTTATGTATAAATTATGATAAAATATAACAAACACTGAAGACACAAGACCTAACAACTTTTAGCATTATTTGTGCCAAAAAATATAAGTTGCCTTTTTTGTTCAGGGCCATGTACCTACACAGAGGAAGACAGTCATCTTAATTTTACTCCAGTACAAGTAGATTATCTTGTTGATAATGCTTCAGTCTCATTGTGTACGATACTCATTACTGGTGCTACTCCTTTAGAGAATGTAATTAATCAGAAAAGGCTCCATTGCACAGTTCACAAATCTGCAACTTAAAGCAGACATTGCAAAAGCTGGAAAAGAGGTGGTGTTCCACTAATTTAGATTATTCTTGCCGAGCCTGGAAATACTCTTCAGTAATGTATAAAAAGCCTCCGTAAAGGTAGAACCACATAATATTCCTCATTAATAGAGGCAAAAAAGAACAACCCCAGGTTTATGTTCAGTAAATACACATCTTCAGTTAATTTGGTATAAATGGTTAATAATCTTACACCAGTCAGATTAAATCACATGCTCTCTGATGTTCCACACAGTCGTGTTAAATGAAAAAGGGTGAAAGGTTTGCAGGAGCATCCAAATCTACTCTCAGTAACAAAGTAGGTGAATGTACAAGACTGAAACCACCTTTCTCTGTAGGAGCAACTGTTATGAGCAAAGAAAAAAACTTTTACATGTTTAATAGAAAAAACACGAAAAACAAGAAAACATTTCTTGGTGACATGTTACAGGAGACGACTCAAACATAATAAATAAAAATCCTGTTTCAGCATTTGAAGAAACTACTGCTGTGTAGAAAACTGAACCAGCTTTACTCCACCAGACATTCCAGCAGTAGTATGGATCAAAACAGAGTTAGCTGTTCAGTGCTGCTATTCCATCTGGCTCAAACAACTGAAACAACAGCTAGAGTTTGAACATCTGTCACCCTCTAGTGTTGAACTCAGTCCTTCATTAAGTTAGAAATGATCTTTGAGGACAACAGACAGCCTGACACCTCTGAATGCTCATACCTAACTGCTCACTTTATTAGTTCTCTGTATTTCAGCAAGAAACTGTTACAATGTTGGAAATACATAAAGGACCCATGTGTTTTTCTGATCTGACACCAGGAGGTCAATGTTACAGTGGGATGACAAACCACAGACAAAAAATCTAATTCAGTGTTCACTTCTTGTCTTTCCTGGACTTTTAACCATATCACATGGTGAAGTCACAATATTCTGTGTGGGGTTCCACTAATGTCAAGAAGAAGAAGATACAGGCGTGATGCTGAGTTGAAATTTGAGGCATTGGTCATCGATATGTTTGCACTTACAGTATATCTGCTGAGGCAGATACTGAAGCTCCTTTCATTTGTTGTGTCCATTCAAACTCTAATAGCTAATAGCTATCCTACTACTTTCATAGTTAACCGTTTAAATGATGGAGCAACAGTGATGACTGTTTGTCTTTCTATTTCTTGTGGTTTCACCTTGTACCAATTCATTATGTACTGTCTATACATGTTATGTATACAGTATATGTTGTGTGTCTCTCTAAAGCCCAGATTCAACAATCAGTTATTAGTTGTTCCTTCAATACCTATAAAAATTGACTGACTGATTGATTGATTGATTCAAGTATGCATAAAAAGCTACTCCACTGACTTACTGCTCCATAAAGCTGGGGGACACTCAAGTGACATAGTGAAAAATAATATAATAATCAATCAATAATCAATAATAATAATAATAATAATAATAATAATAGTTGTTGTTGTTGTTGTTGTTATTTAATTGTTTGCTGTAGTACCCCAAACGTCCCAAATTTACCTCAGTGATCAATACATTCTACCATAAACTAAACTAATCTAACAGTATCAAACATGGAAGCTCATCTTCACCAGGAAAAAGAAAATGAAGGAATTACAAAAATGTATGTCACAATTATGAGATGCTACATCAGAACTGCAACTTTCTAGGCTATGATTACAAAGTAAATTAAAAATATATGAGGAAAAACATTCCTAGATTTTTGATGTTGTGTTTACGTTTGATGTAGTAATGTGAAGTAGGGTGAAAATTCCCATAGGTTTTTTTTAGTTACTGCTTATTTGTATAATATGTGTGGTGTCTTGCACCTTTACCGTAATTAACCTGAGAAAGAACATTTTTGTCATTTTCACATAAAATAAAGGAACATTTAGGAACAAGTGTGCTCTTTGCTTTTACTGATTCATTATTAAAAGCTGTATTGTGTGTTTTCTCTTTTTATACATTTCGCCTTTAGAATCATCCTGGACTCCCCCTGTAAGAGCGGTGTGTGTGTCTGCTCCATGTGGACTCATGTGAGAAAGAGAATTTAATATCACAAATAATCAACCAGAACTAACTGTTGTGCCATGATGCAAAAGGGAGTGAGTTTAGATTATGATTACATTATTCAGGTCATTTCTTCTAGTTAGTGGGGCCAGTAGTTTTACTTGAGGAACATCTTTTAATAATAATAATAATAACTTTACATTTTTAAGTTCCATATTTAATTTCCCATGCCTCATGTTGCATTTCAATTTATTCACATCATTTACACCATAACTATATTATTTCATGTCATTTGCTCTTTACTATTATTATTATTATTATTATTCTTGTTATTTTGTTTATTTATTGTGCTATATAAATGTCCATTTTGTTACATATTTTGCTTAAGGCCTTTTTTCTCATGTTACTCCACTAAAAGAGGAAAACAATTGATTGTGGTACATTCAGATTTAAGTTGGACCTTCGTGAGCTTTTCCAGCAGTTTTTAGTGAAAAATTGATTCTTGCTGTTTCTTCTTGCTCAAGTATATTAAACCTTACACTGTAAAGTGCCTTGAGATGACTTATGTTGTGATTTGGCGCTATAAAAATGAAGTTGAATAGAAATCTTTTCTTCTTTACTGAGGAGAATTCAGCTGTCAAACTGTGTGGTGTGTGTGTGTGTCAGTGAATTTCTTGTTTTTAGTTATTGAGCTGTGTTAAACACTACAGCAGCAACACGGACTCTTGGGTTCTGGTTGCAGTTGACAGTTGTGTGTGTGTGTCTGTGTTTGTGTCCCTCCTGTGTGCAGGCCGAGGTGCTGATGTAGACGCTGAGTTGTGTGTTTTCTGAACACTGATGCACAGTTTCAGTGTGTGTTATCTAAGCCTGTGTGTGTGTTTGTGCCGCCTTCATCCTCGCGTTCCCATTGGCTGCTAAAACTTGTTGGAGCATTTCCCTCTCAAATAAGAGAAAGCCCCAAGAACCTATCGGTGCTCGCGACCCGTCCCCCCTTCTCAAGCCCGCCTGGTCCAGATTTGTGCGGGACACTGTTGGAGCGGTCCAGCCTCCTCTCCGGTTAAATACGCTCATGTCAGAGACACAACACTTTTGTATGTTGATCACATTAACAGTGTGTGGACCCAAAACGCTGTCGTTTCCACCTAGCCCGCCTGCTGTAGGGACTTTCTTACTGATATGTGATTTGGTTTCTCTCCTCCGAGGCACACTGGATCTCAGACTTCTTCTGTCTTCAGAACACTTGTGACCAACAAGGCTGCACTTGAAGTGGACATCTAAAGCGTGTCCCTTTTTTTCTTTTCTTTTCCTACTTTGTCTTTTTATTCTACTATGTCCTCTTTGCCAGGAACGGTACCGCGGATGATGCGCCCGGCTCCCGGACAGAGCTATCCCCGCACTGGATTCCCTCTGGAAGGTAGGCTAGGCTTCAGTGGAGCCGCGGAGCCGCCTGCTAGGCCTCTTCCACTGGCAGAGAGGAGGTTTGTGAGATGAGAAAATACGCTGGGCTCCATATGAAAGAAGAGCTTTAGCCTGTCAAATAAGATCCGGACTCCAGAATGCAATAGACCACTTTAACAGGGTCTTTGTCATGAAGGGGTTTCATCAAAAATATTATTTTTTCACATATTGTAATTGTAACTGTAATAAGGTCATAATAGTAATAAAGGCCTAGGTGCACTTGATTTATTAATCATTCTGTCAATATTGTACCAGCGAATTGAAAATGAGTGTAAATCCCAAGTAAGGTCTGGATACAATCTAAAAACAAATTGTGGAATTTCTTCAAGAGGTCCACGCATGGAATTTCCAATCAAATCCCAAACAACAGGGGATTACATTAACAGGCTATTTGGACAGCGTGAGATGAATAATGAATACGGACAGAAGGGGCTCTGAGGCTCCTGTTCAGGGTCGGATGTTACTGTGAATCATTCGTTAATACAAATGATTTTTCTTGTAGAACTGAGCACCTTCACACACGAACATCTGAATGAATTTTGTATCAGAAAACAGGAAATTACAATGAGAATTCATGAGAATATCATTATGTGATGTTCTCCACAGTGTCCACTCCTCTGGGCCAGGGCCGGGTCAACCAGCTTGGAGGGGTCTTCATTAACGGCCGCCCGCTGCCCAACCACATCCGACACAAGATAGTGGAGATGGCCCACCACGGGATCCGACCCTGTGTCATCTCCCGACAGCTGCGGGTCTCTCACGGCTGCGTCTCCAAGATCCTGTGCCGCTACCAGGAGACCGGCTCCATCCGACCCGGAGCAATAGGAGGCAGCAAGCCCAGGGTGAGAATAAGCCCTCTTATTGTTATTGTTAATCTTAATTAATAATTAATAATAATAAATTTATACATACTGTATATATATATATATTTCTTTTAAAATAATAAATATTATTATAAAATAAGAATGGTAAAAGAATGAAAGGAATGATAAATATAGGTCTAACTAAATCAGAATTGTAAACAAGTTTCAGCCTTTTTCTACTCAGCCTTCATTTTATCACTTTTCTAAGTCAAATTTTTCCTCCACATAATTGACTAGTTTTTTAATGTAATAGTTTCCTCCACGTTTCTTCTATGTCCCTGCAGCAGGTCGCCACGCCGGACGTGGAGAAGCGAATAGAGGAATACAAGCGGGACAACCCTGGTATGTTCAGTTGGGAGATCCGGGACAAGCTGCTGAAGGACGGTGTGTGTGACAGAAGCACAGTCCCTTCAGGTGAGGCCTCCTCTGGTAAGCTGCATTTCATTACATTTTTTCTGTTTCCGCGCTTAAATAGAAATCAAGGCCAAGAAGGGGGGAGAATTTATTTATTTATTATTATTATTATTATTATTATTATTATTATTATTATTATTATATTCTTTCTGAAGCTGCTTCTGTGTTCGCAGTGAGTTCGATCAGCCGCGTACTGCGAGCTCGGTTTGGCAAAAAGGACGATGAGGAGGAGTGTGAGAAGAAAGATGAAGACGGAGAAAAGAAAACAAAACACAGCATCGACGGTATTCTCGGCGACAAAGGTAGGCCAGACGAGTCCAGATGAGACCACATAGCCACTGCCTTGCTGACAGCTGCTGCTATGAATTGGGAATAAATTGGGCCTAAACGGGCGTTTTGTCGCTTCCGCTCTCCCTCCTCTAAGCTGTTCTCCCAGCAGACACAGCAGCCGCTTAATTATGTATGATGGGGAGCGCTGGGGCGGACCGGGATCCCGTGGCGCTGCTTAAACGTTCCCTTGAAAGCGATGCTGACAGATGACCGAGGTGCCAGTCAATATCAATTACAGGCGGCCCGGGGCCAGCGACCTCGCTGCGGCCTGTCTGTGTGTGGAAGTCAAGTTCGCCCGAACTCAGTCGAAGTGGTAAAAGATTTGATTTGCGCTGAACGCATTTCCTTGATAACAGGCCCCGAAACATTAAATCCACGTAGAGCAGTGGAGCTGCGGGGAAATAATAGATGCACAAATAGAGTGGTTTATATGATCATCCAGAAATCACTTCTTCCCAATAGAAGAATAGAATCTGATGTGACAGAATTCTAAAAATATTTCATAAGCTTCGTGATTCAGGGAGAAGATCGGGTGCATTTTTTAAAATCATCATTTGATGCTTTTTCTTGTGTTATCGTTTGTGTTGTCATCACTGCTCACACACACAAACAACACGTTGTCAGTCGTCAGGCCTGTGCTGTTCCCTGACCACTGGTCCCACTGCACCCCACCCCCTCCCCCCTCCAAATCGACGTCCTCTTCTAACGTACTTCAAAAGATGAGCCCAGCTACTGTCTCTCTGTCACCCAGATCTAGCATTTAATCATTTGAAGACTCAGCCTATTACAGCTGGTAATGAAACCGGTGTGTGTTGAATAGCGTCTGTGTTGGAGACGGGTGTAATAGCTCAAAGGCATGGTAAAAAATATATTTATCCCCTATCAGCCCTCACTCTCACAGTTCCAGGCACATGCGTTCTGTTGAAGGGTTTTAAAGCAGATTAAATTGAGCCTTTTATTTCCTTTCACTTTCATCTTTCAGAGGCTTCACTTGGTGGTGCGCAGCCCGCGGCGCGAATTCATGAGGTTTGAAGGTTTCCTCTCGTGTTGTTTAGATTGTACTTTTAAATATTCATTGCATTTGCTTTTCTGGGATTGTTTTAGCGGCATGTTGGCGGATTCTACAGGGGGAACCAGTGTGTTTCAGCACCACTGTTCGGCTTCTACAATCGCATTGTGATACTTGATTTTTCATCTCTCGTCATATATTTGCACTAATATATAGTAATATGCTGCTTGTACACACATTGTAACATATTAGACAGTGACACTGAACTGTGGCCTTTGTTTCTGTTTTATCTGAAATCACTCCTCAACTGCTTTATATCCATTTTTACACAACTGACAGGTGCAGAACTGATTCCACATAAATGCAAATTTTACAGTACACGTCTAAACCAGCTCTATGTTATAATTATATTAGATTCACTTATGATGCTAAAATTTAGAAAATATAAGAAACACCATTGAATAATCACCACATTGTGTGGATTAGTACAATAGAACACAAATATTTGACTTCTGGTCTTCGTACACTGTATCTGTGTATGTATGTATGACAATGCCTAGTCTGTGGAGTCAATATGCTGTTTCCCAGAGATGTGAGTAACCTACGGTAGGAAAAGGAACAGTGTCAGTTTTGGAGTCCAGAATAAGCCTGGTTGAAAGAAAAGAAGTTTGACAGTGAGGATGAAGACAGCACTTCAAACAAATCCAGTGGAAGTGATGAGAAGCAGCTTTGCACAGAGCACAGGGTGTGGGAAGTTCTATTGCAGCTATTAATAACACTTTCCCCGGGCATCCACACTTACTCCACTCCATCTGCACTTTCTCCCAGCTATTTTGCTGGGTTGAAATTGAGGGAGACCCAAATGTTGGCTGGAGATAACACAATCATCACAGCCTTGGTCCTGGGCTGTGCATCAGTGTATTAAACTGGGATTAACCTCCACTCCCCGCCCCCCCCACCTCGCGCTAGAAATCCACATTTTTAAGGGACATATTTAAAAAAAGACAAGAGGCCTGTAAGTCATGTGTAAAACAGATGAGGGTGTCGACAGTAATGATGAAATCATCATTATCATGGTAATCATTGTGTTTAATTGTAGTCTTAACAAACCTAAATGTTTGATCTGAACATCTGCCTCTTTTCTCGCTTTTGGCTTTTTGGACAGTGGATGAAACTAAATGAGCAGTTTGTCTAATTTAGATTTTATACCAATGAAAAATTATTTCCAATATACTTTTAACTGCAGCCCTGATCTTGTGTCTCAAACAACAGGAAGCTATTTAAATGTAAAGGTGATTTATAGCTTTATAGCTAGGTCATCACTAATATGTCATATTTTTCACAAAATAAAAACACCTGCAGTGGCTGAATGGATTGCATTCCATTTCATATTAAAGTATCATACAGTGTTAGACTGTAAATGTACATTTTTTGAAAGTATTTGCTTTTTCCTTCAAAGTGAAACAAAACCCATCTAAAAAGTCATTATTTAGATTTGCACCTTTGCTCACGTGTCATCAGCTATAAAAATGGCTTAATATAAAATGATTATAAAATAATACAATTATATTTTAATATAAAAATAAAAAAAATCTAAAAGCAGCAACATACAGTATATGATCTGGAATCCACCAATCAGGGTTCATCTCTGGAATCATGTTGTCACTGCTGTATGAACGTATTGATGATGATGAACAAACAGCTGTGGCAGCAGGCTGACCTCAGTCAGACCTGGGTCCAGGAGTCATGTGCTGGGTTCCAGACATTAGAGCAGAGGAGGAAGACGTAGGTGAGGAAAGGAGGAAGCTGCTGGAGCAAAGTGAGCAGCTTAGAGGCTTTGATCCGCTGCTGCTTTCGCTTATCAGAAACATTTGTGGTGACACTGAGAGTTCATCATATTAGCTGGTGCCAGCGCTTCTTTCAGCCTCGGCCATCTTTTAATTAAACCTCATTTGCCGCACGAGACAGGACCTGTCTGGCCTCTGTGTACCCAACCCTCCCCATACTGTGGGTGTAATTGTGAAGTTGAACTAAAAATATAATTGACTTGGGCAAAAAAGCTGGGTGGAAATATTCACAATGTTTAAAATGGATAAGAAGGTGATAGATGTTTTTTTCCCACACTGTCAACTTCCACCCCTTCCCTTCAGCCAACACATTAGAAACACGACTGAATTCTCCCTGTTGCAGTTGGTGATTGTTTTGAATGTTTCCTTACTTTCGGCCATTGTGTGTCCCTCTGCTTAGGCTGTCAGGGATGGTGATAGCAGATCATATTCTGATCCCCGTGGGGGATGGGATGACAAAAAGTAATAAAGGAAAAAGAACACAAATCAGTAAGAACCCTTACAACAGCATACAAGGTAGAATGTTTCTTTTTTATTTTATTATGTATGACAAAATAAACACTAAAATATAATAATAATTAATACATACATTACTTTATTATAAATGTCACTAACTATGTATATAATGATGCAATTAAATCTTTTAGGATTAGTGTGTAAGGTTTCAGTTAAAATAGATAGAAGCTTCTTTAATAAATAAAATAATTCATTACATTTTATATGAATAATACAATGCACATATTACAACTTAGAAACCATTCACATATACAGTATATACACTAATCTGTTAATTACACATACATAAAATATATGTAGCAACTTTTCTGAAATTGAGATGTATTATTATTATTGTTATTATTATGATTTTATACTGCTTACAATGTTCCAGATATGTCTGCTTCTCTTTATTGATATTTATTTATATCTTCTTATATAAGACAATATCACGTTAATGGAATTTTTTTTTGTAGATCAGTATTTTTTTTTCTGTCAGGTCACTGGTAAATTAATAGAATTAAATATTTTTTGTTGTATCACATATAATTACATCACATCGTTGTAATTACAGTGTAGAACTCTGCTACTTATACGATTCTTTCTTTTTCCAACATGCAGTAGCAGTAGGCCTGACCTACTTGTTGATTTTCTTTTATTTCTTGTAGCACACTGAACCTCTCAGTGATGTCTTTGACAAAACAAATACATATAAAAGGGAGCTCCAGAGTGGGGAGGGGGCTTTGAATAGAAGAATAGAAGCCCACTTCTTTGCCATGGAGTGTTCAGTAGCCATCCGTTAATCCTCCTTTCATTTTGCCGACAAATGCCAAGAATCTTGTCTGGTGACCCAATGGGAAAGTGATCAGCCAACAAAAAAGGAGGAGTGCACAAAGAGCAAACAGGGAAAACAAGGTTGAGGGCAGTCAGACTCCTCAGGCATCCCTTTGACAATCCATTTGCAAAGGACACACAAAGAACAATAGCAAACACAGAAATCAAACAACACAGAGCACAAGCAATATGGCAACAATTAATTAATAAAATGTCAACACTTTCTTTGGTCTTTAATTGAGCCTTCATGATGTCTTGTGGAGAACCTCAAGATCTACAGAGCTCATATACTGCAGCTTTGCAACTGATGTATATCACTGCTATCTTATCTGTATATAGTTCTATAATAATATCATTTATAGACACATTTCTAACAAAGCCACTTAGTGGTCACACTTTGTTCAAATGCATAGAACTTTATTTTGAATATGTGGAGATCCCAGAGTTTCCAGACCTACCAAATACTGTATATCAGACTGAATTTGGAAACGTATATTATTATGAATATTTCACTGAGTGATTGTGTTTGATTGGATGGTCTGTTAGATACCAGTGTTTTCAGGATTTGGCAGACAGACATCAGCTTTAATCCAACTCATTTGGCCTGATACAGAAAAACCATTCAGAGAGGTTTCTTCCTCCACGCTGCAGGATCACACACACACACACACACACACACACACACACACACACACACACACACTACAAAAATACTGTGCTGTTTCTTAGACATTGTCTTTTAGATTTATTCTTTCATCTGCATATGAATTTATTTTTACACAAGAGTATCTGTCTCTTAAATGAAACACAGAATTACATCATTTACATCTTGTTGAATCTACATCCACTTGCTTTTCAGTAGAACAACATAAGACTCATTTTAAATTTTGGAATAAATGTTCATGATTTAGACAAAAATGAAAGTGAATGTCCAGCCCAGAGGATTCCAGAAATACTGTGATTAGGAGTTAGGTCTAAAAACAGTTGTGGAATAAGCTAGTCCCATAAGCTATTCAGATTTGAGCTGTACAGTGTTACTTCTCCCTCCACGTTTTAAGAAAAATATCAAGGACATGACCTCAGTGTCATCTCTGGACCTGATAAAGAAATGTAACAATAGTTATTTACATACATGTAGCCATACTATCAATGTTTTACATAGTTATATATATTTTAGAAAAAGATAAAAATCCCATTATTGGCTGTACTTGTGTATTTCATTTTCCAAAATAATTGCGCAAAATGGCTGTAGAGATGCTGTGAAGACAAAGTGGAAGTGTGTATAACTGATTATTCATATTAGAAGTAAATGTAAAGATCCTGTGTTGGAATTAACTTAGTGAGCGACAAAATGCATCTCTAAAATCCTGTTTGAAATTTCCATACTATTAGATGGCTTATTTGTGGTTTTCTCCATCAATCCATGGAGCAAATCACATTCACCAAATCCAACCATCCAGTGTAATTGGCTAGAAAATGACCTTAAATATTCAGAGATTACTGGGGCATAAAGACCCAGCTATTTTTGGGGGGGTTAGAGTAAATGTTCACGCTACTGAAAGGTATGAAACTGGATTAATGGCCATTTCTTTGTCACTGTATTAATTGTATTGTGTATTGTAATTGTAGCCACATATTTAACACACTATTAGGTGATGATAGGAACTGAGCTTGGTTCACACTGTATCCTCAAGGAACTAGATCTGTAGCTGCAAAGTGTTTAATAATACAACATTCTGTTAACATTGCAGGCTTTTTTTTAAAACAAGGTTCTCATTTGTCAACCAAACTGCAGAATGAAAAAATGTCAAAATTTTACCAGCATAATTGCAACAACAAGATCAGGGTTGTCACTGACTGCAGACCCTCCAGGCATAAGAAATATTAAATTCAAATGATGATTCAAATTTAAATGATTGAAATGATTAATAATCTGATAATTAGTGGGTCTCTGTTCCAGTTCTTTGCTTCCATATTTAGCACAGCATTTTAGTCCATTGTTTCAAAAACCATCAACCTCTCAGGAATTATCCTTAGCTAAGTAACGTATTTTTGTCCGCGAAAATATCCGATGTACATCCGGTTTTCAGCCGGCTAAAATATCCGACGTTACATTCTAACATCCAGACATTTGAGTTTAGTGATATTAAAGAGTTTTATTGTTGGGATCAGACATCACAGCAGTGGGTTAGTGTCAGAGAAAGACTGTGGGCTGGTTAATGGATAAAAATGTCACTTCACAAACACAACGTAAAGATAACACTCAGTACTTCTCTTGCCTAAACCCAACCTCAGTGGAGACTTCGGCATTGAACTTGGGTCTCCTGCATGTTAGTCCTGCACAGTAGACCCCGCCATCCTCCTTGCAAAGCCTTTCCCCCTTTAATAAATATAGCATGTCATTCGTTCATTTACAAAAGTACGTTTCAGTACAACGTAAAAAGACGTTACATCAAAACGTAATTGGGTCGCAAATACGTCCTGTAGAAAAACGTAATTGGGAATGCAGTTTCGTCCTATACGAACGTATATTCTTAGGAGACAGGGCTGCTGGGTGAGATCATCAGAGATGAGAGCGCCAAAGTGAAACTGGAACTTCCAGGTTACATTCCAGAATAAGAAAATGTCATTGACAGTCCCACTCAGGTCTCCAGTAACTACAATCCAGCCTTGGTTTGCAGCCTTTTTCAGAATGTTATGTGAATTACTTGGTGTGTTTAGTATGGTGGGTTTTTAAAAAATATTTTTTGGCATTGTTTATCCAATAATTAGAATGTTAAATATTTAAAAATCATTGTTACATTGTTACATAAGCCCTAGAGAGAATATTTCTTTGATACAAGCAGGAAGACTTGAACACAGATTACAGAATGCTAAAATAATGATTTTATGGATATAGACAACAATGCTGTGGTTATAGTTTTATTTTATCAGAGCTGCATTTTGTCAGATGCAAAAAATGAATTTGTTGAAATCCTTTTTTCCACAAAGAATCAAGAAAGAATTTATTAACAGGGGACTGAATTATGTAGCCAGTGTTAACAGAATGGAGGTTCACCTAGGCATAAACATGATGAAATGACTTAATCTACAAAATATTTAATATCTATATCTAAATAATGTCAACATTAACATCTACGCTGATGACATAGAGCTGTGCATCCCTTCAGGCTTCAGCTCCTCTGAGCTCCCTGGCTTTGTGTCTGCTTAATAAATTGATCTGGAATGTGCTGGGCCTGAACAAATGAGATAAATGATTAGAAGCATACTGAAAAATCAGTTATATTGAAAAAAAGGTTTCTATATATATAATTTTATATGCAGGCATTACATTGTAATTATCTTTATATTCACCTCCAACACAAGAGAATAAAACTGCTTTTTATCATGTTTTTTATATTTATGACAGAAAGACTGATTTTAAAGAAAAATAATCTTGATTATTGCTTTGCCATTGTAACATTAATTATTACTTTTTATTAATTTTGCTGCAAAACTTTGAACTTGAAAAAGGAAGATAGAGCTTATCAGGCCTCATTTCATTGACTCCCTGTAGCTTTTAGAATTGATTGATTTAAGCTCAATTTAATAGTCTGTGCTGTGGAAAATGAAAACACAATAAATAAAATGTAATAATTAAAAATGTCATTCTCTGCATTAGCCCATAACAGGGTGGTCTGTTGGGTCAATTGGTAAAGTTTGTCACTATAAGAAAGGATTTTATTCACAATTCATATTCCTGATTTATTGAGAGATTTTCCCACCACTGGCCACAGAGCCACAGCTCAGATCAACTCCTCCACTTCTGTTGTTTCTTGCATTGTGGGACATTGCCATATAACCTGTCAGATGTATACCTGATTTAATTTCTTGAACATCAAGTGAACATCAGTGAAACGTCAGTGATCCTTGTTACAGGCTAGTCAGGCAATTACAGTAGAACAATAATATAATAATGAACCACACTGTTCAGTCTGTTCTTCTATGATCTCTCATGACGGATTCATGCTTAGCACAAAAGAAATTGCAGAATTTCCATAATAAACTAGAGCTGTGTGTAATAATCAGCTTGTTTGAAATAGTGCTATGTGAAACACTTGCAAATACAATGAAGCACTGCTTCGAGACTGTTAAAGAAATAACTATAATAACTGATAACAACACACTTGATTGATATCCAGCCATCCATTTTCTGAACTGCTTCTCCTTGTAAGGGTCGCGGGAGGCGGGTGCTGGAGCCTATCCTAGCTGTCACACTTGATTGATACATTTTTAAAATTTGCTTAATCTTTGGAAGAGAGAGAAGAGGATGCGATCAAACAGCATGCTGTTAGAAGTGCTCAGTGACAGAGGTTCAAATTTGAAAACTGAAAACAGATTTTGCTGGCCTTGTTTAGCATTTTTAGCCCTGCTACAGCAGCTATAGACAATGATGATGTGGACAGAAAACACCTTGTAAACCACATTTCACATTTATCTGTGGTCTTCAGATATGCTAACAGTTGCTAACAAAAAGGAGGAGAAAAAGGTCTAGAGTGGACTAGGAGGCCCTTCTGTCATTTTGTGCCTGAACTTTCCATTGAAGAAGTTGATGAACTCCTCCAAGTTTATTAAAGAAAAGCAAACAATATGAACCATAGGCTTGAGGCAAGCAGGCTGACAGTTTATAAAGTGGCGGCCATTGTGGCCTCAAGGCAGACGCATGAATACCTCTGAATAGACTCCCTCAAAGTGACACGATTGAGCTAGACAACAGCAAAACGCTGAAAGGAAAGCTTCTCCTCTGCGCTGCCAAGCTGATCGGCATTTCTAATGCTCCTGCTTTCAATGAATGTACATCTGCAGTGGGAGGGTTTGCCGTGGTCCACACATTACACTTTTTGACTGTTGTTTGGGTGCTTACAAGCCTTGTGATTCCAAACAGCAGGTGTCTTGATACTCTTAGGGATGTGAGCAAAGAGAAAAGATAACTGAAGGCCACATACTATGTACTTCTGTAGTTTTCTGTCTTTTCTGAACATGTTTCCTAATGTTGAAATTCACTTGAAAAAAGTGAGAACAAATGAACCTTGCAGCTTATTTTCCCATCTTGAAGTTTTTATATGTATTTTTATAGTTTTATATATTATTTATTTATGCTGGGAAATACACTTCTTCACTTTCTCTATGAGTAAGTTGTTCATGAATTCCACTCTCTTACTATATATAACTGCAAATATCACACCACTGTCAGCAGCTGCTTAGCTTAGCTTAGCATAAAGCTTGTATGTCTCTGTCCAAATGTAACAAAACAAAAACATCAGTCAACATGGAGGCTACACCTACCTCCTTCTCCCACCTCCAGCAGCTAAGTGAAGGGACAGCAGCGGAGACTCCAGCAGAACTTCAGGTTCTGATGGTATCAGCTGCAGAGTTCTAAAGGTCAGAGGATGCAGGTAGATGCATCCACAACCTCCTGGATCACTGACTTCCTGCCAGAAAGGCCCCTGTTTGTGCTGCTCTGGGAATGCATGTGTGAACAGGAGCATGGAGCGTTGCAGGAGACTATCCTCTCACCTCTGTACACCTCTGACAACTCTGTATGTTATCTGCAGATATTTTCAGATGACTCTGCAGCTGTGGGGTGTGTCAGTGGTGTACAGAGGTCTAACAGAGGTCACTTTGTGGTGTGGAAACAATCACCTGATCTTGAATTTGGCCAAAGATTAAATCAAGGGAGAATCTGTCATTTGAAGAAAGAGGACAGCAAGGAGTGAGTCAGCATTTAGATTCTACAGCAGTGAATGAGAGCTTGACAGTGCTCTACTTATTAATGACCCATTTAACTTCAAGAACCATACTTCTTCTCTAAGCAGCACAAGTTGATGTTTAAATTAGTTTTCTGTAAAAAACTAACACACACACAGACTTTGATACACACACCCCTTGTGTATCAAAGCCTGATATATTTCTTCTGTACCATACAGATTCACTGTTGTCTGGAAAAAACACACACACATTAGTGAGCCACCTTTCTGAACTGCGTGACGTGTTCCTTGTTGGAATTGAAGACGTAGTAAGGAAGAACAGCATTGTAATTGCTGCAATGAGCAAATGTTGAATGCTTTAATTTTGAAATCCTACTTGCTCCTGGGAAAGGAGTTCATTAAAATAAAAGAGCAGAATTTCAGTTGTTAAACAGGTTGAATGTTAAAATACAGAAAATGGTGAATAGTGGAGGAAAATTGCATGACAGTGTGGGCTCTTTGTGTTTCAAATACCTTTATGCAGTACTTGTGTGTAAGCAGGTATATGTGCAATTGTATGGAGGGAGTGTATATGGTGTACATATATATGTATATATACAGTACTGTGCAAAATTTTAGGCCACTATTGTTGGTCACTAGATTAGTTTTTTAGCAGTGCTATGATGTCTATATATGTTTATTTCTTAGTTTTCTTAGTACATTAGAACAACTAGAAACACAAAAAGTGGTTTCTTGGCTGCTATCC
>JAUBNQ010000026.1:23841044-23865213 GCA_032353495.1 Ctenopoma kingsleyae | reverse complement strand
CATTCATAGAATTTTTATTTATTATTACTTTTGTCAGATTAAAGTTATTTCTGTGACCATTGTGAGTTTTTCTTTCAATGACCAAAGGGCACCAACAATTTTGTCCACGCCTGTACATGTTACTGTGTCCTGTTGTTATAATACTGTAAAGTTTGGCTTTGGAGGCACGTTAATAAAAGTAAAAGTCTTCATGCTTCACTCCAGCTGCAGGTCACACAGCATCAGTCACTTCTCACGTGCTTTGTTATTATTATTTTTATGAATATGGTTTGTGATAAATACATTACGGTTTCTACGTGTGACCACAACAAAGTAGAAAATACGCGTATACGGTGGACTACACCACTGAATGTGATACATGTTATCGTGTTTTGTTTTATTCGGCTTGTAAGTTGTTATTTTTTAGCAGTTCACCGTCACCCAACTCAACATCAATGCCCACCATGTGCTCACCTGGGCCGCTGTTGATGTGGTCTGTGCTCTGTGGTCAAATGAGACGACTGAACCATACATTAGTTCACATAACTGTGAACTATGCTGACGAGTTCTGAATTGAAAAGCCGCTTGTAAACATCATATTTGACCGGAGAGCAAACAGGTGTTGTGCCAGAAAAGGCTGCCGACATCCTCAGGAGTGAGAGAGGCTGTGTGAGGAGCTGCAGGTCGTTAACAGCACCAACATTATGGTCACTGCACTTGTATAGTGCTTTTTTACCTAGACTGGTACTCAAAGCGCTTTACACTGCTCCTCATTCAGCCATTCACACACACAAGCACACACGCACCGATGGCAGAGCTGCTATGCAGCTGATCAAGCACACCGGGGGGAAACTTGGGGTTCAGTGTCTTGCCCAAGGACACTTCGACATATGACTGGAGGAGCCGGGAATCGAACCACCCATCCTACGATTGGCAGGCGACTGCTCTACCTCCTGAGCCACAGCCGCATTATCAGAACAGTCGAGCTAAACAAGAGGACACAGGCTTCACCTGGGGCTAATAGGTTACAGAAAATATGTTATACAACTGTTTTATTAACCGAACAAAACTGAGCAGACAGTCTCACGTTAGTCAGGTGGTAAACTTTGAGTAAACGAGAGACAACAGATTGTTGCTTCAATCCATGTACTAATCATTTAAATCGCAGCATTTTGCGTTCATGTAATCGCACAAACTGATATCTCGATTGCGATTTTGTTTCAATTAATTGTGCAGCCCTACTATAAATATAAACTGTTGAATGGGTTCACCAAAATGTCTGTACTGGATTCCATATTTAGAGACCATTATGGTTAAATCCCATTCCCCCTGGAATCAGTCACAATAGAGTCATCACCAGCCAAGTCATTGGTGCTTGTAAAAACAGGAAGTTGAGTAATCCCAGACCTCAGACAATCCCTCAGACTGAACTCACCAGGACACTTGTGGCCCCATTAGCCAGTGGGCCGTATGTGATGTAGGAGTGTCCGGTGATCCACCCAATGTCTGCCGTGCACCAGTAGATGTCGTCAGGCTGGTAGTCAAACACCAGTTTGAAGGTGGTGGCTGTGTAGAGCATGTAGCCACTGACTGTGTGAAGAACTCCCTGAAGAGAGAAGAGGGTTGATAAGGATGGAGAAATATACATCACAGTGTGTCTATATTCATGTGTGTAAAACCACAGTCCTAATGTTTCATTTAGTAGAAAAGATGTGCATGTGTGTTCACTCTACCTTTGGTTTACCAGTTGAGCCGCTGGTGTAGAGGATGAAGAGAGGATCTTCAGACTCACACCACTCTGGTTCACACTCGTCTGAAGCTCCACACAACAGAGTGTACCAACAAAGGTCCACGTCAGGGTTCCACGGCACCTGGTGTGAAATTTACACACACAAAAAAAACAGCAAACAAACACACGCACACACAGGAAACACAAACGCAGACATGAACAAAAACACATATAGACAGAAAAAGTGAGAACACATTTCCAAGTTAGCCTATTAGGTTAAGCAAACCCTGTCAATCAGGCAGTAAACATCCTCATCAACAATCAAAAACACAAAGGTGAGAGAAAGTTAGTCTGACAAATATGCCTCACAAACTTGCTATTAATAAATATAAAAAGTTACAAACATGAGTTTTGTTGTATCTTATTCCCTGTGTGTCGATCAGATCTGGGTCTTTTACAGTTTGACGGGAACAAAAAGTAAAGCCTAATAATAGTGGGAAAACGAGAAACATTCTCCACAAAAGCTTTCCAATTACTTCAAGTGGTCCGATTTACTTATGAGTGACTGTGTTTATTAATCAGTCTCATTTGTCTTCATGTGCCAAGAAAAATCAATCAGTGCAAGAGAAGTAAGTGAGCTCATTTGAAACAGTAAAACTGACCCAAGTCTGACGTCCACTCAACATTATTAACACAGAGACGCATGTCATGATGCTGCCCTCATGGTTAAACAGGGATTCATATACAGCAGACCAATGAACTTCATGTTTAAAATAATGATGTTTTCAATTATGGGCAAAATGTTTCCTACATGTTCACATTTCTGACATAACCCAAGAAAACAGCTGATTATTATTTATGGTTTTCTGCCTGATCTTTTCATCTTCATCAACTGAACATTTCACAAGGAGAGGAAGAAAGAGCACAATAAGAAGCTGTTAGAGGTGAGAGAGAGAGGAGGGGTTACTCTACACGTGTCACACCAACACAAGAACAACAAAGAAACCTCCAGAGAAGAAACAACCCTGTCAACATACACAGTACAGTATGTGCATCTTTTTGAATTGACTAATGGATACAGCACAGACACATATGGCACAGATGCAGTACGGGATTAGTTACTGAGAGCTGCCCGATTCTTTTTACTGGGAAAATCACACATTATGTTTAATAGTTAAACTACAGCAGCAAGTAGATACAAGTCATTCTTCAAATGTTAATGCAGGGTATCTCCCTAAAAACAGGAAAAAGAACATTTAAATGTCATTGAATTTATGTTCATGTTGTTGCTGCATGTGCAAACAGTTGAGGACCTTACTAAGTCACTTGTGCATCCCTTTGTGCAGCTTATCAGGAGCCAGGTTGCTGTGGCACCAAGCAAAACAAGTTGGTCCAGCTTCTCCTGTGGGATACTAAGGTGTTGGCCTAGCTACAATTTCTCCAGAGTGTTCTGGGTCTACCCTAGGGTCTTCTACCAGGACATGCCTGGAAGATCTCCAATGGAAGGCACCCATGAGGATCCAGATCAGACAGACAAAGCACCTCAACAGGCCCATTTCAACACAAGAGGCTCTCTGGAACAGTGGGTCCATCCAGCCTACACAGGAAACTCATATCTGCCCTTGTGTCTGACAGGTAGCAATCTTATTCTTATGGTCACTGGATAGAGAGTAAACTCTTACTTGTGTTACAGTGCATTAACATGTGCATAAAGAAAAGCCAGTGAGCAGCAGATACTTTAGTTAAGACAAACAACATCCTTCAGGTCATTTTAGACACACAATCTAAAGATGCTCAGCTCTGCTGAGCGTGCACAGTCAAACCACAGCACAGAGTGTGTTCACAACAGTTACAAAGAGAAAATTGTGTTAATCAAACTCCACACATACAGAGAATTCACATTTTATTCCAATGAATTCAGACAGTTCAGAAAACATTTGAGAACATGGGAAACACTTCAGAATCTCGTGGTGCAACGCTGTCTCTGTACACCAACAGTACAGTCCTTTTTTCTGTTTTTAAATCTTCTATTTGTTTTCTTAACATACGTCTTAATCTGCTACATATTTCAAGTAAAATGCTAAAACACAATTTAACTTGTTTACGTGTAATTTGATTTACTTCATCTTCAGATACTTCTGAGATAATGAAACACATTATCTCAGAGTCTTTTCTAGACAGGGGTAGCTATTTCTCATGTTCACAAAAAAATCTGAACTGTCAAAAATTACAGGAATAACAAGCTGCTGTTGCTGGGTAAAAAAAATAAATCGGCATTAATAGTTTTTTAAATTGTATCAGACGCAGATTTATTTTGAAATTCTTATAACAAAATCAACCTTAGTAAAGATTTTTTTAAAATTTATTCTTTTTACCTTTCAGCAGTAATATGCAAATTCTGCTGGTGGGTGAATTTTCCCTTTAAAAAAGCAAAATCAAAGATGTTATGGGAGTTTAGTGAAGGGAGGAGGGTATGAAAATACCTGTGGAACTGGACGTGTTTTCTTTACTCTCCCTGTCTGTTTCTCCTGCTGGGTGGGAAGGGAGAGAGGAGGAGGAGGTGGTGGAGGAGGAGGAGGAAGGAGAAGTTAGTGAGGAAAAAAAGGTTAATTTATAAACCCAATGTTAAAAACTCAAAGCTAAAAAAAATAAAACAGGATCCACAATGTCATCTCAAATTGAGACATTGAAAAGGGTTTTAGGAGCTTTTCAGTAAAAACATTTACGGACACTACAGGGTCAGTTTCAGATCCACAGAGCTTCTCAATTTCTCAGATAACAGTTTGTAAGAATCCAGCTTCAGAACATTCTCAGTCAGAATTCACAGAAATCTTATACCGCTTTATTAGGCACATCTATCTAAAATTAGGGCAGTCTTATATAACAGTCCTGCAGTATATCATCCTTCATAAATGTGATAAAGTTCATGCGTTATTCCGACTGTATAAGTGAGCAGTGATCATTTTGGTGGCTGTGTTCTGTGGTGTACTTCAGCTGGACTGCAATACACTGACAAGTGCTTCTATTATGTTCATTTTAATCTATGAATGCATGTATATCAATGACGCTAAATAACAAACACCTTCAAAATAATGATAAGTTTAATCAACATCTCTGAAAGTGTTTCAATAAAAGCTGAACACTATGACTATCATGGAGGAGGACTTACTGCACGACTGCTGGTTTAGACTGACTGTGTCACCAGTTAGCTTGGTGTACCTATAAACTGGCAATGAGTGTATTTGCCTTATTGTTAATAAATCCCATCAAAACACAAAATGTAAGTCAATTCCTCAATACCTACGCTGTCTGTGGCTCTCTAACCCAAGTCCAGTGGTTTCTATTAAAGTTCTAAATGTTTAAATACTAGAAATGGTTCCTTTAGCTTTTCTTACTGTTGTGTTTTTGACAGACAACAGTAGAAGTTTGAAATAGATTGTTAGCAGGTCATTTCATGGGATTTGCTGACAAAAGACTTACATCAACCTATAGTTTAAACCACTTCTGTGGAAAATCAATATTGTATTAACACTGAGCCTGCTGTGTTCCACCTGACAAACACGGGAGACGCCAAGCAATGATGGTTGTTTGGGTAAAATGTCAACTTAAAAAAATGTCATGACATATAATGATGGCACTATGAGATGATTAATGACAGATTAAACTGGTGTTTTACCCACAGGTCACAGTGTGACCTGACACTGTAAAAAGACTGGTTTGGCTTTCTGTTTTGTTGTTTACCTGCAGGTCAGGACAGGATCGTTTGGCAGGAGGAGACTGAGAGCCCACAGCAGCATCTTCTGTGTCTTTGGACAAGTGCTTCAGCATTATGCACTTTTCCACAGGGAAACCCCTGCTCCGAGACAAAGATACGGCACTCATCACCATGTCAAATCAAATGAGCATATTAGTATACGCATTCTTGAAGGGTGCAAAGTGTGTGCGTGTGTTTGGATCAGAATAGAGCGCTGTGAAAGACACTGGCAGGCACAATGGAGTTCATTTTCACAGTGCAAACTCTTTAACAAGTGAACTGACTCACAAAAACTTACACAGCTCACTTGATTTAAAAACAGGCATCACTTCTTGTAAAGATCTCTTCCACCACACAGCAGCTCCTCTCCACTCCCTTTCTTCTTTGCAATATTTTGTCCAGGAGCAGTTAGGTTTCTCCCCTAATTATGGAAACCAGGTCTCTTGTCAACACACCAGATAAGAAATCAGCTCCAGGAGAAAGCCAGTGGTAACTGGGTTACTTAGATAAAGTAAATGCAGTCACTGAGTTCAAAGTGGCTGTATTCTCCATTTCTTATTACCTTGAAAAAAACATGGGTGTCATGAAGCTGATGTTTGACTTTTGGTTGTATCTGAAATGAAAAGTTTTGTTTTCCAGGAGTGTATCCACATTCATTTCTTACTGAAATTAGTGAAGGAGAAATTACACTGGAAAAATGGTTTTGTTTGTAACAAAACGGTAAAGTCAGTGAGCATCAGTGTGTCTTGTAATTCTATATTATAATGTCTTCCTGTTCAATCTAATGCAGTATTGTTTGGACCTATAATCCTCTAACCACCATTAGCTTAGAAAAAAAAAAACTCTGTCAAATTCAGATATGATGGATGGATTTTGTTCTTTTTACATGCTGATTTGGTGAATTCTTCTATTTGTATGTTATGTTTATTATTACGTTCTCTGTATTTTGCTAAATCATGACATGTACCTGTTTAGCATATTTTTCCTCTCATCTGAATATTACATATTATGGTGTGTGTACACGGCCTTGGCTTCCATACCTTTCCTGTCACATTTCTATTTCTGTAGTGTATGTTTTGGCAAATAATAAAACTAATGTTTTTACTGAATAATATCACCATTTACCTTTTTGCTCATCATATGTAGGAGTTGTTACAGGTTTTTGCTGCATGTTGTGTTCAAGTCCTTTGATTCAGTTCTACATATGTTTAATATGGACCAAAAAAAACTTAGCTACAGAAGAACAACAAGAAGAACACACTTGTGTGCGTGTGGTTGCATCTGGACAGCTTACTTGTCTCTGCATTTCTGCAGTGCTTCGTCAGCTAAAAGCTTGAGGTTGATCAGCTTATCTCCTCGGTAGAAACCATCTGAAGGAATGAGAGATAAGAACAGAGATGGACAGAGTCACTCAGCTGCAGACAGAGTGTGCGAGAGACTAGGAGAGAAAGAGAAAGACATAGGGAAGGTGATTGCTGGAGTCAGACCTGATTTGAAGGAAAATGCACTCGTTCGTTCAGGTCACCAGTACGATGAGTCTGTCTTAATACAATACTCATATGACACCACTATGTTCAAAGTGTTATTGGTCCATTTCATCCCATCTGTTCATAATGACTGAAGCTTCATCTTAGCTTCAGCTTAACTTCAGAATCCCTTTTCCCCAGCATCAAATTCTGGACTTGTCCCCCATGTCTTACAGTGTAGTTGTACTTTAAAGATAACTTCACATCTATGTGAGATTATTGTGCTGTTGAAACTGACCCTTATCTCTGTTCCTGTAATCACTTCCAGTCATGCTACATCTTTCCCTTCAAATTACTATTGTATTTTAAAAAGGACAATAATCAATCACTTCCCACAGGAGAGATCAACCCCAACCGCTGTCTCCAATCTGTCAGTAACGAATACATTTATGATTAACACCACCTGGTGGTTTTAATCATGTGGTGGGGAAAAGGGGTCAGCATTGGCACAAGAATTTATGCAACTACAGTTTTATGGGAAAAAAAGTGAAAAAAAAGAAGGTGCAGTCTCCAACTCCATTTTTTGTGTCTATTCTGGACAGCTTTTGACACAACCTTGACATACAGTGATTAGCTCAAACATTATCACCACCTGTCTTTTATGCTGTTGGCCCTTTGCTCCAGGACAGCATGGGACTGCCGAGGCAGGCGTTGTCTGTAGGTACTGAGAACGTCTGACCAGGAGCATCACAGGATACTTGCTAACAAGTCTCTGTACGTGAAGCTCCATGGTTTACTGCAGGGTTTCAACCCCTGCATCTTCATGAGTAGCTGAAATACTTTAAACTTTATCTATGGTAGTAAACCTGAATGAGATGCAGCAGAATGAGAACCAGTGTCACCATTCATGTTTTAATTACTATGTTTACAAACTTAGAAGTCTTTTTGTGCACATTTTGGTCAGGCTAAAAAGACCCCAAGACTCTATGATCTACTTACAGGATTGTATGAATGAAAAAACTGTGTAGGGACTCTAAGCACAGGCTATTAACCCAGTGGATTAACAGGTTTATATCACCAGACTTTAATCCAGCTAATAAGACTTTGATTATTGGTCAGAACTCCGCCCCCACCCTGCACCTCCTCCAGAACAAGGATTAAGTGCCCTGCAACAGCCGCATAGGATGATCATTCTGATATTAAAGAAGTGGAATAATGCACACCAACCTAAAAATAAACTAATATTTTACAACTGAGCTGGAAATATACTGTGTCTGCAGAACTGATACAAATTTACAACCATTTCTTGGTGACAATTACAATCCTCATTAAGTTTTACTCTCCTGTATTTGATGAGCACTTCTGAAAGACAATTGACCTACACTCTGTATGGTCCCTGAACTCCACCCTCTCACCGACTGCCTGCTGACATCGAGTGAGAGATCCAATTATGTCAGCAAGAGGAAACATCTCGTTTCCAGGATATGGTTTACCATAGGAGGGCAGAAGACTACCAGAAATTGTAGTGAATGTGTGATGTCTGCGACCAGCTTATTTCTGGGGGTGGAAATGGTTGTTTTTTTCATTTTATACCTATACCAACCAAATTTGATGACAATCTTTGGATGACAAAACTGGATAACATGAGGAAGCACTCCAAGGAACACATTAAATCAATAAAGATGTTGTAATCTCTCAAACATCATTTAAAGTTGCCTTTATAGATACATCAAACAAAGAGTTTTGGAGACATTTAGACTGGTTTGTGGTGAAGAAAAGACAGAATACACAAGGAGTGTGAGAGAGTATGACATGCAGCAAAGGGCACTAGCTGCACTCTGGGGATGTTGTGTTTATACCAAATGAAAAATCTGGATTAAATAATTGTGTAGGTATTATTTTCAGAGTGCTTACAGCCCCATCAACTCTCACTAACACTGTCAGATGTTCACAGAGTAACGTAACAAACTAAAAAGTAAAAAATGAGTCTGTGCACCTACAAGGTTTTCCAAGAAAACCCACAATGATCCAGAACTCACCTGCTGTGATGAGCAGTGAACACTGGGAGTCCATGATCCTCTCACACAGAGACTCTGCAGAGAAACCTGCAAACTGCAAACAGTAATACATATATTGTTAACATCTTTTATAGTTATAGGTACCAGGTATGGAAATGTGTTGGGCAGTCTTTCTTTGACATGCATTTCTGACTTACCACTATGGAGTGAACAGCTCCAATGCGGGCACAGGCCAACATGGCTACAACCAGTTCAACCACCATGGGCATGTAAATGGACACACGGTCTCCTTTCTTTACTCCTAGTGGAACAGAGGACAAAAGCTGTTTTTCCACATAGAGACCTCAACTGCTTTCCCCCCACACTGTACAACAAGGTATAAAACAACCGGACTGGAGGAGGCACAGTCAGATGTCTGTGCTTCAAAGTGACAAAACTTCTTCTTCATCCTTTGACCTGTCCAGTAAGAGGGCTGGCATATCAGATCATATATTTTTCCTGCCCTTCCCAATATACCAAGCTTGGGACTAGTCCTCAGAGTGGATTGACAGTTTCGACAGATATGAATTCAATAGTTTTTACCTACCCTGAGACTTGAGGACGTTAGCAAACCGACAGACTCTCTGCAGAAGCTCTCTGTAGGTCACCACCAACTCATCACCAGGCTCATTGCCCTCCCTACATTGAACATCAAAGCATACAGAACATTTGATCATATTTTCAGATATATTCCTAGTTTCTTAACATTTGTATAATAAAAAAAAACAAGAAATATACAACATAATTAATAAATATACCAGCTAGACACTCCATATGAGTTTTTTCCAGTCTCTCAATCTCAAGGCCATCTGAGCAGGGTAGAGTACTGTATGATCCCATGACTCTAAACACATCAACAGGGCTTTTAAGATGGGTCTGCTTTATGAGCTGATCTTGAGGCTAGGGCTGCAACTAAACGGTGGACACTAGTGGGTGCTGTATTAATGGGGTCTACCTGCGACATTTCTAATCAGCATTGGCTGTCTGTGCTCACGCTGGGTGATCATTAATATGTGTCTGCAGCCTACATATAATCGACTGAAAATTATAGCATATCAATGTGAACAATTTTTCTGTCCAAATATGGAGCCTAATCTATACTCTAGCTACAAATAACAGAAATATTCTTTCTTAATCAAGCTGCAGATTACTTTCTTGATTTAATCTATAAAACGTGTTTGTGAGTATCTCTGGCCAGTGACCTTCATAATTTCTATTCAGAGTTAGTAGAGCTATATTTTTTACAAACAGGAAGCACCAAACCAACCAATTTTTTTCAGCTCTATCTGAGGATCTAGTAATAAAATATAGATGTATAGGCCACCAAATTCTAAAATATGATTCCATTTCTAGAGCCAGTGTTTGAAAATACACCATCTGTTCTGGGCAACTGTAGAGACATGGAGGCGCAATATGGTGACATGTTGTGGACTTGAAAGGAGACCTGTTCCCTATGTAGTAAAAGGCTCATTCAAAGCTAAAGAAAATTCAACAAGTGGTATTTTCAGGTGATTACACACTAACATGGGTAGAGTAGCACATGTTTGTCCCAGAAAGGCCAAACAAGTGAAACCAGTTATGTCGCTTGTGTCACTGTTACAAGTGCTTTAACCACCACACAATCTGAACATCTCAAAAATGTAAACTCTAGCTTCAGGCATCTTTGGACTGAAAATATTGCCGCCTGTTGTAAAACTCAACTCATCTCCTTTTTTCATCCTGGTCATTTGGGGAATTGCATGCTTGTAAAAGCATCATTCAGGGTCACGTACTATGTACTATGTTCTGACTAATATTGGATTTTTAGATAGATAATATTTGCGAGTTTGTGATAACAGTGTGATAACAAAAAAAGAATTTAGCTAACATTTTATTGTGATTTTAATTTAATGAGCACCTGATTAAATAATTTCAATAAAATTACAAACTAAGTAAAGTAAATGGATTAAACTGTCCATGCCCTTAGAATGAGTATGTACTTACGTCATAGTGAACTGTTTCAGCAGTTAGTGTCCAAGGAAACAACGTACTTTACCGTTTTGTAATAACAGGAAATTATGCAAGTCACAGATGTATTTGCAAAGATTTAATACTTTGTTTCTGCCATTACATCATCATCCACAATTTTCCTTTTTTGCATCTGCAGGTTGCTCTATTTTCCTTGTGAAATGCAACGTGAGACAACATTTCACTAAAACAAACTTAAATCACATACATGTCTTTCAGAACTTTGCCAAATGGTCCACATGAAAACTTAGAAGTGGTATCTGGTATGGAAAAGGGACACCTATACAAGATACACAGAACATGAACCAAGTAGCAAAACAGAAAGACACTACAGCCTGCCAAGGCAGCACAGATAAAAGAGTACGACAGCCATCAGAGATGAACGCAAACTTCAGCATGTCCTGAACTCTGATGTTCTATTTGATATTGTTCATAGTGGAGTTTGACTCTTCAGTATGGTCAAATTCTCAGTATTTAGATCCTCAACAGTGAAACTTAAGGCACATTTCACATGAGGTTATTGCAGCAATCTAATGTAATAGAAGCGCTTTACCAGACTCTAAATTATGTTAGACCAAAAAATTACATATAAATAAGGTCAAACATTTGATAACATCATAAAGAAATACCAATAAAACAAACATGAAAAATGATAATACAAAACAGAAAAATTAACATAAGGTTTTATGTTATAGCAAATTAGAAAGAAAAAGAAAATAAGAGGAAGTTCTAAAGAAAGTCAGTTGAACATCTGAGACTTCTTGCAACTTCTTGAAATGAGGACTGACAAATGTGTTCATCTTGACAACTGACAAAAAAAATAAAACCTAACAAAAATTATTTTTACATTTTTTCACAGCAAAAATTTATGTATGTGATGAATTTAGATTAATGAATCACAAAGCATGTAATTAGTTAGATTCATTCTTTTAATTGCTTATGGTCCTAGTTGAAACATAAAATGAAAGGTGGTAGTTGATTTTTTTTTTTAAAAAGCTTCTATGGAAAGATTTATAGACAAGGAAAATTACTAAGATTTATTCCAAATCAATACCAGTAACTATATATATATATGAATTCTAAATGAGATATAAAATGAGACAATATCATAAAAAAACTTGATAAGCCCCTTTACTCCACTTTAACAGGGCAGCGTGGAGAAGAAAGAAAGCAGGAGAGGACCTGGTTGATAAACGTAGAAGCAGTGGCTCAATCATCTGGAGATAGTTTGGATTCCAAGCATCAGATGAACAGCAGAATAATGTGTTTTGTAGAGAAAGTCGAAGATAAGTTGTAACGAAAGCTTTGAGCACTTCAAATCTTCAAAAAGCGCCATGAGACGCAGTATGAAGTGCGAGTTAAACTGTGTGCTGCCACCGCGGCCGTGAAGTCGCCTCAACCCCCTGCCCCTAAACAAACCACACCACAAAACTAGACTCAGAGAGTTAGAAAGTGAGAAGTGGAACGACATTACCAAAACAGTAGCTTATCATATCATCTTATCATTAACCATGGAACAACACGGCTTTATACGGTGCATAAAAGGGCACTTTCTTTTTTTAACGACTCTTAATTGATTAATCAGAAATGTAGCTTTTTTTTTTCAAAAACCTATTTCATATGTGCCAAATTTGTCTAAACTGACAATAGTTTGTCATACATTAATAAAATACCTATGACATTTAGAACATGAAAATTTGTCCCTCAGCTGTCTTTTTGTAATTACTTTATGGGATCAAAAAATATCGATATATATCGTATATCAGCATTCAGCTTAAAAATATCAAGATATAAGTTTTGGTCCATATCGCCCAGCCCTACAAGTAATGATACTATCTCAGAAGAGTGTGGAGTAGGGGAAGACAGTGAGTTGTCATCTTCCAGCTTCTGATTGACTGAGCACACCTGGTCCAGGTGATCAGCAGGGCAGGGAGAGCAGGAAAATAAGCAGGGCAGAGGGTCCCGAGGAGCGAGTTTGAGAACCACTGCACGAAAGGCTTTCGGAGATGCCATACATTTTATTAACAGACACCTGATATTTGCAAGAACCATATAAATGACCCCACCAACAATACATTTCTTTCTTGATCCTTTCTTTAAACACAGTCACATGTTCTCTTACGTTACCCAGACTTCAACCTAAACTTGATTCTAACCTGAACCCTATAACTAAATCTCAATCTTCAGTCATCTGAAGTTGTGAGAAAGAAAAGAAAGAAAATGGGCTCACAGCAATCGTATCAACTAAAATAGAAAGATATGTCTTCATGTACACACACACACACACCTTCCAGTGTCTTCCAGCACAAAACAAAAAGCACTTCAACAAACATTAAGATTTCAAAATCAGCAGTCAGTGGAGATTCCTTACAGCTCACGCATGAGCCGAAATATAAAATGATCCAAAAACCAGTCAACAGTTAACACTGCTGCCTCTGTGTGTGAGTGTGTGTATTCAAATTCCAGAACTGCATTTGTGCAGACACACACACACATTATGCATGTGTGTGCGCATGTGTTGTTGGTAGGAGAGAAGCCTGCATAGCTGAAAGCTTTCCATGACCTGCATGGCACTAATGGCCACTGGGAGTTGCATTTCCAGACTGGCTGACACTATGATAAAGTTTTGACCTTGCTAATAATTTCCAACACCAAATCTGAGCCGCAGTGACTGTGCCTTCGCATATCCTTTTTCTGACCAGAGACTCGTGATAAACAGCTTTGTGATTCACTTTAACAGGTAGACAAACACCATCAACTGTCCTCTTATTTGTGGGTCAGTTTGCTTATTACTCTCACCATTGTCTGTGCATTTCTCAGTGTTGTTGATGGCAGCACTAAGCCAAATAGTCCAAACATGGAGAAGACGATGCACCATTCAAAAACACACATATCCAAGCCACACAAACATAAGGGCTTTATGGAAAGTCTTTCAAAAAAAAGATGGTTACGGGTGTGTGTTACAGCATCAAAATTATATTGCCACAGTTCTAGGAATTTTGCAATGATATTTATCATGATATACAAAAAAATTACTGAAGAATGTTTTATCAGTGATTGCAGCTTGCAGCCTGCAGTTTTTATGAATACAAAAAAGATGAAGTGCATTTTCCATCATTCTATTCCAGTCAGCTACTGTCTTTGCTTTTACATGCACATAAAAATGCAGTTACTAGAAATCCATGTATAAACAATTACTGGCATGTTGATCAAAATGAAAATATTCTTCTTCTAGCATTTTATCTGGACCTTTTTCAGAGATTACACTCTGAAGCTAAAAGTCAAATTAGCTGCACACATAATCACAACGATTGGCATATGTGTGAACATGAATTTCATGGGGGATGAATAAAGTATCTATCTATCTATCTATCTATCTATCTATCTATCTTTCAATTCAATTTTATTTGTATAGCGCCAAATCACAACTTTCCTCTGTTCCTTCCTACTTGCCGTCTTCTCCCTGGATAACCCCGCTTTAAACCCCGCTCTGTAGTCTAACTGAATTCCGCTCTGTGGCTTCACCATTCATATCAGGACACATCAGTAACTGGAGGCAAGTGACACAAAGGGAGAGAAGAGTGCAAAAGAGCCAGAAAGGCTTAAGAGAAAAAACCTGAGAGCTTGTAAGGGAGGAATAAAAGATGATGAATAGAAGTGATGATGCTGACAGAGAGGACAAACTGGAACAAGTTGAGAGAACTAGAAATTAGGGCTGCACAATTTGGGAAAAAAGTCATATTGCGATTACTGAGATGAGTTATGAGCATCTTATAATATTACTGGTCCAACACAGATCTTTTTCATGACATGTATATTGTTGGAATCACTGCAGCTCCATTTATACCATGTGCTGGTAGTGAATCCTATTATTGTGTTGACAGAGGCTTCACACAACCCATAAAGAGCCTACCCACGGACACACACAAAAGCCTCATACTAACCAGTAGAAGGCCACTTTATCGCCAAGTTTCCTCTCATGTACGTTGCGATCGAGGAGGTTGTAGCAGATGTTGGTGGAGGCTCCTTCCATACACTTAACAAAGATTTCCCCTCTGGTCACATCAAAGTTGTAGTCAAGGAACTGACCCGTGTGTTTGCTCTTCCAGAAGAAATCTTTGGCAATGTCTCCCCAGAACTCTGCAGGACAAAAAGATATTGGACAGACACATCTTAAGATAAGATAAGATTTTATTGACACTTTAAGTCGATCTCCTTGTATGTGCAAACATAATTACAAATACAGTGCTGTGAAAAGGTACTTGACCCCCCTGATTTGTTTCTTCTATTTCAGTGATTTCCTGGTTCAACAGATCTGGCAGTAATCAGGCATAACAAGTGAAATTAAACTCCAAATAATGCTGGCATTTTTCCTGGCTGCACTTTTTTTTTTTTTTTTTTTTAATGTTGTATGTTATATGCTATATATATAAGCTGTGTTGTTTTGCACTGTGACTGCCTGAGCTGAAGCTCTGTCTAGCTTTAGGTTTTAGCTTGGTTTTTAGTTTTAGTTTAGCCTAGGGCTGGGTAATATGAACAAAATCCACATCCAAATCCATATTTTGGCTCTGTCACGATATACCTTTTATATCCTTGTACAAATAATTTCGGTATAAACAGGTATACCGTTAGACCGCTTTAGACCACTTTAGCCTTTATGTTTTTAACTGTATGTTGTCTAATGTGGATTTCTGCTGTAGCACCAGGGCCCTGGAGAACGTTTCATTTCACTGTATATTGTTGGAATGACAATAAATCCTACTTGACTTGAGTTGCAAAATCTAAAACTGAAATCTAATTTGAAAAAGTGCTCATACCGAAAATCCACTACTTTCTAGGAGACACTTTGCAGCAATTACAACATTCAGACTTCTCGCTTGACTACACTAGTGTTCACTAGACACAGTGCTTGGAGTTCAGCTCAAAGAATACATTTTTGTCTCATCAGACCACAGAATATTTGCCCTGTTAGATGCTGTTTGGCAAATTCGAAACAGGCTGTTGCGTTTATCTAACTGCTCTGCCATAAAGTCCCGATTCATGGAGTGCTTGTTGCATGTTCTATCTCTGCAGACGACATCTGAAATCCTGGCCAACACTAAAAAGCTTGCAACTAATTACTGACAATTATTTTCACAGTTAATTGATTGCCAGAAAAAAAGTAATCGTAGCTGCTCAACCTTTTGAAATGTGTTCAAATAGTTTAAACATAATGCAATTTTTAAATACCTAATCTGCAATTTCACTAGCAATTGTTTTCTTTGCAACAGTTTCAAAATAAAGGTTAAACTTGACATTTGTGAAGATACTAAACAACAGTTATAGTAGCCCTCTCGCATTTATGTAAGTCAGACACTGTTCTAGTGTCAAAGTCTGTTTCACTGTTGATATGCGTTTCCCTAGAGATACCTTAACATGAATCTAACCTTATCCTAACCCTAACCACCGAGGAGGGCACTATGAGAAATACTGTTGTAAAGGAGGGAAACAATATCTGATGACGGACCAGACTTCGACATGAGACCAGAGTTGTATAGAGCATAAAATCAGCATAGTGAGTAATAGAGAGGGAAATAGGAACTAAAAAAAGAGAAGAAAAAGACTGCATACACATAACAACAATGCACTTTGATTATTTTTGATATCATTCAGCCTTATTTCCCTGCTGCATCCATAAACTCAACCGTAAAAAGACCGTAAATAATTAACTACTTCAAGATACAACAGGAACAAAACTTGATTTAACTCCCAACACTTTTATGTCACAGTTTATGGCTATAGGATGGTTAAATTTCTTTTTCTTATTCATCCGTTTCCTCCTTTTCCATTCATTTAACCAGTAATTGTTGCACACCGCTTACTTAGATAACTGTCAATCAACCACCCATCACATTCAAAGTTTAAACTAGACATTGTGAAAGTTAGTTCTCATGATGAATCAGTCATGAATATTTGGAATGTGATACATTTTAGTTTGAATAAATTATTTAATTTCATTATCCAAATATTTGACAGTTTTGAAAATACACTCAACTTTACTATTTGATGTTTTACATCATTTAGGATACACATTTGATTAACAATTTTCATGAATCATTAACAAATAAATAAATAAATAAAACTTGAATAAGAATTCATTATCTGTCCATCGGCTAATGAATTCATCACTTTATCATATCAGTTCTACGTGCGCATATCGTTAGGTACAATCATTTCAAGCACCAGCACCTTACTAAATCAGCTGTTAAAAACTCTAATTTGTTTTGTTTTATCAATGAAACGTTACTCCTCAGTGAAGTTGTCGTTAACTTTGTGGCTGACTTTAATTGTAACTTACCACCTGGATTCTCTATGGAGTTCAAGTAGAGATCTTTATATTTCTCAAAGCTGGAGATGTGAGCTTCCTTCTTCAAGTCCTCAGACCCGTGAAGGACGTCTTCCTTCGGGGCTCTGTCAGGAATCATCTCTGAAACGTTTATTTGACTCTTCTCTAACCTTATGTTAGCAGAGCACACCACACTACCACAGTGGCTTTGTTCGCTTACGATAAAAAAAAAGCCGACTGCACGGCCAGATGGAGATCAAGTGAAGAGGATGCACAGACCCCCTTAAAGCAGCACAATGAATCAATGCTATAGGATAGCTAGATGCTAGCTAGCAGCAAAGTTCATTCAAACTTCCTTGTTCAGCTGATTGGTTTTTGTTGTTTTTTTTTGTTAAAACTTAGCAAACAGCCCAGTTTGGAGCCAATATGTGCATCAGTGTATGCTAAATAAAGTCCAGGTCAATTTTGGTGCAGCCGAGTGAATCTCTTCGCTCCTGATGATAAAGTCCTGCACACACTGACACGGGTGAGTGGGTATCCTGCTAAGCTAACAAGCTAAGCTAGCCCACTCGGCAATAAAAGAGGAAAACGCGCGAGGTGCTCTAAACGGCCAAGACCAGGCCCTTCTCTTTTAACTTTATAAACCTAATGCTTTTTCACTGCTCAAATTAAAAGTTTCATTTCAGTCAGCAGAGTGTCTTTCATGCTGTCCGAGCGGGTGAAGGAGAACTGCTTCTGTCACAGCAGTAGCACTTCGCTGCTTCTTCTTCTCTGTCTTTCTTTTCACAAACACAACTGAACTGCGCTCTGTTTGGCCCACGTCTGCAGCCAATCAGAACTCGCGGTGCCTTTCCGTACTACTTCAAAGCTTCGAATTCACAGCACTTCGCCGTTGTCCATGCGAACCCTTGTTGCATTCAAATGTTTTGGTTTAATGTTAAAACTAGAAAATTAGTGTCGTTTTCCTAAAATTCTTACATTTTTGGACTTCAAATGAAGGAAGGAGGATGAAAGGTCTAAGTTTGGAGCAGTAATACGCATCAAAATAATATCTGGTGGATTCACTTAACAGTAACAGTAACATTTCTTTAATAAAATAAACCACATTATTATTATTGTTATTATTATTATTATTAGTAGTAGTAGTAGTAGCAGTAGTAGTTATGTTACTGATAAGTGAAAAATGTAATAAATATTTATGCAAACTAAATCTAAATAATGGGATATGAAAATGGTCCGTAGAAAATCATTGGTTTTGCTGAGGGCTGGCCTGTGGCATAGACAAGTGTGAAGGTGAGACAGCTTTGTTTACTTTACACCATTGTGGCTGACACATTTCCCAGCAAACACTGCAACATGTAATGACTGTAAACAAAGGCTCCCGTTGCATGCCAAAATGATCCAAAAATAGTTCCAAACTGAAAGTTGAGCAAATACCTTTGAAAATCTAATCTTCTGGATGTTTTGTTGCATAATGCCTACATGATATGCCGTTGATAGTGAATTGTGTTACTCAACCAGTCCAATTTCTATGGGATCCCTGAGATGCAAATCATTATATTTACAACACACAATAATTCACAAATCACAACAACAAAACAAATGCATTTGTCAAAACAGCTTTCTTGAGCTATAGCTCACTTTGTGCTGTAAACATGTGAAACACCAGCACAAGGGGTGGTTGTTGGCCAGTGTTCGACCATCTGGATGCTGAAAATACAACACGGTAGTTTTCTGACTTTTGGGTTTATTTTGAGCTGCAAGTAGCTCAGTGGGTAGAGCAGTCGTCTATGAACCTGAGGGTGACTGGTTTGATTCCCAGTCCCACCTGGCTACATGTAGAGGTATCCTTGGACAAGACACTGAAACCCCATGGTAGTGCCTACATGTATTGCCTGGCAGCTGTCCAAACATCAAATTTCCCTAAAGAGATCAATAAAGTATGTCTGGATGGCTTTTTCATCTTTCTTCCTTTTTCTTCCTTTTACAGTACTGTGATCCCCCATTAGCAGCAGCCTAAGCATTTGCTATTTGGCACGGAGAAGTCCACTTTTCCTGAAAATGAGCTGAAACACGGACTTGTCTGACCAGATAACACATTTACACTGTCTTTCAATCCATCTGACACAAACTCAGGCCCAGAGAATTCTGTTGCATTCCTGCAGTTCCAGGTTGCATTTCTGGAGGCAGTGGGTGGACTGTGTTAAGTGACAACAGGAGTATTGTTACCGGCTATCTGCTGGTTAAGTCATGAAATATCACCCTGATGCTAATGCTGTTTATGGGTACGAACTGTAATTCATTCTCCTCAGTTTAATATGCATCAGTCCCAAAAGGTGCTGTTCAGTGGTAACTGGACTTGCTTTTAGGTTCTTGAAGATGTTTCACCTCCCATCTGAAGGGCTTCAACAGCTCTGGCTGGCTGGAGTGGCAGACTTCTGTGGCATCATCAAGTTAACATTTTGATGATGACCTCTGGGAAAACCATGACCTGAATGACTGAGACAATATGCAGCAGTGTTGTGTTCCCTGTTGTTTCACATAATCTGAATATAGAAGAAACAGCTATAGTTAATTCCCTGATTTTTCAATTAATGAAGAAAAGTGAGTTGTTTTGGTGCCTCATTATAAAGCTAATGTAAATATTATACAAGGAACACACACATCAATGACGTACAGTGTATAGTGGAATAGTTTTACTACTGACTGTTTTGTCATATTCTTTTGAAATAGCATAATAACCAATTTCATATTTTACATGTGTGAAAAATTCACCCCAAACACGGGGTGTGAACTGGCAGTAAAACATCTGGGCCATCGCATTTTTCATCAGATTATCAGATGTCAGCTAACATTAGCATAATTTAACATTTCAAGCTTTAATGTTAATCTTATTGGTGGTACAATGCTGTTTTTAATCTTTATGTCCTTTGGCGTTATGTCAACCCCACACAGCTGAACAAAAGACAAATCTTGAACAGGACAAATTATATTCAAATATTGTCAACTAGCTAGGTTCCTACCAAACATCTCTGAACACCTCAGACGACTGCCCTACCACAGTCCCCCCAAAAATAAAGATAAATATAAACCATCTGTACCGGACATTAACATTTCAAAATTCCATTAAAGATATGTGTAATTAGTTGTTTTTTCTAGGCAAACTTTAACTGCAAAATTTTCAATTACAAGTTTGACTAGTCATGAATGAATTGCAGATGTGTAATGAAGGAGCAGAGAGCAAAACATTTAGATTACTACTGTCCACTGACTTCTTGTTGTATAATTAAGTCAAAGCTTTGGAGGCTGGAGAGCACATTAGTGTTCACAATAAGTACACAATACTCAAGTAACAGTGCAAGTACAGAAAAATACTTCACTAAAAGTAGAAGTACCATTTAATTTTCTACTAAAGTAAGAGTACTAAAGTACAATCTCTAAATGTTACTGAAAGTACAAAGGTAAAAGTACTCCCATAAGAAAACAGTGTATTTTAAAAATTGTAGAGTCTGATGCTGGTGAAAATAAAGTTAAAAATTATGTCTTAAATGTGTTGTTGTGGAACAAAAACAGCAGTTAGTAAAGGTGGATTAGTAAGTAAAGCTAATAGTAAAGCTGATTTTAACCAACTTGCACAGTGACAGGTTTAATCCACAAATGACACATCAGCATTTTATTAATATAAAGTGATTTTCTTAAGAATGTTATCCTGCTAAAAGTAACTAGTAACTAATAATGTTAAAATGAATGTAGTGAAGGAAAAGTACAATATTTTCCTTTTATTTGTACTGCAATAAAAGTAAAAGTAACATAAAATGGAAATTCTCTGTTGTCAGACTATTTCCATTTTATGCAATATTGCACAGTTTGTATCTTTATACAAAACATGTACAAAGTTAGAAATGTTGAACAAACTAAGCAGAAATTAGAGACTATCTCCATACTGTATATATGAATATATTTCTATATCTGGCTTTCAGATAATATTGTGAAGCATAATATTTATCAAGATGGTTGGAGAACATCTTGCCATCATATCATCATAACCTTACTGACCACCACTGCTACTTGTAAAAGGGATTCAGTGTCCCATCAATTAGAGTTAAATCACATGTCCGCAACACTTGATGATACAATGTGTGTACAGGAGGGTCCAACACACCCCAACCCTCTGACAACGTTCCATCCCAATGTGTTTCCTGCTGTTGAAATTGTAATGTTATAACTGCACTATTCTTACATGTTTCATCATTTATTCATCTGTTTTATGTATCTATGAAGCCATGAAAGCTCTTCCAGGACTGGACAGTTAGGTGAAAGCGTGTTCCACTAGTTTCAGAGCTCAGGAGAAATTCAGACTAAAATGATCAAGTCACTGTCAAACTGTGCTGTACTGTCCTCTAGTGGCTGACGTCACTGTGACATTATGCTCACTTTACCTCGGGGGTGGACAGCCCTGGTCCTCAAGGGCCACTGTCCTGCTTGTTTTCCAACCATCCCTGTACTCCCAGCTTCTGATTGGCTGATTACACCTAATCCAGGTAATCAGCAGGGGGTAGGACAGAGATAGTTGAAAAACAAGCAGAACAGTGGTCATCAAGGGTTAGGGTTAGGAAGCTCTGCTGTACTTTATTACAAAATATTTTTTTTAAATAAATTTTTAAAGTTTTGAATAAATAAAATAATTTAAGCATTTTTTGTTCCACACTGTCTGGTTTAACGAAGCCTACAAGCAAAAACAAGCAGCTTGCTACATCAATTTTACTGTTACTTGGCAACCCCTGAATCACTAACCACAATTTATTCATTTGTTTAAACATGAATCATTTATCTAAACATCTGCATCAAAATGGACACATGGAGAGCTCTTGTTCTGGCTTTGATTGAAGGTAATGTGGATGATGGGTGCCTCAAGACTTATTTTAGGTTAGTTAGGGACAATTTGACCATCTGTTGTCAATCTCTCAATTCATCAGATTGGAGAATGGAGAATGGAAAAAAGGACATTTGATGATCAGAGAGCACCTGCAAAACACCTGAGGCTGATAGAGCAGAAAAACCACTGAGTGGTTTCACACATTTTTCCATCCTTTTTCAAAATGGTTAACACACACATCATCTGACCCAGAACTTTACTGGATTAACTGTGTCAAAAAAAGGTATGGAACAAAGAATGCAATGTGATGCAGAGCAACACAGTAAAAGACTGAAGAAAAGTTTCTTAGATAAACTCTTTCAACAGGTCAAAACAGTGCAGGAGCAGAGGGTAGCAGGGTTTCAAATTCATTCAAAAAACTTCTTCCCTGAGGGGCAATTTGAGGCATGTCGAGCAGTGGTGCACAAAGACAGAAACTAAACAGTAGAGAAATTAAATAACAACAAAATAAAATAAAAAGTTATCAGCATATACATAAGGTGCAAGATTGCTGGCAGACAGAAGAGAAATACCAAAGGAAACATGGAAGAATCATGTTAGATGTGACAGAATGAGTAGTGAACTGACCATCAGCAATGGAAATATGAATACAAAACACAAGTCATGGTAATAAATTATTCAAATTAAATGTTCTCACAGTGTTTGCTGCTCACAGAAGGTGGACAGAGTTCTGACTGGAAACCCAATGATTTTAGAGCACAGGCTCTGCAGGCAGGCTCTGTCATGCAGAGTGATGGTGTGGAACCAGCAGGTTATTGAGAATGTTATGAAGTAGTAGAACGTCCTCAGGATGTTCTTGTTGACTCCAAAGCTGCTGAGCTTCCTCAGGAGATACTGCTGCTGCTGGCACCTCCTCAGAATCTCCTCAGTGTTGGAGGCAAACCTGAGCATACTATTTTGTTTGTTCTCTCTGTGAAGTCACCTTAGAGAAAAGAAAAATATTCATGCTGTGATATGTTTACTTGCCTTTTTTTGCCTCATTCTATAACCATGTAAAGTATCACCAAAAAGCACAGGCTTATGCTGCACACAAGGTTGAAGCAGTGTGTAGTAACTGAATGATCTGTTTTGAAATGTGCTGTCACAGTGGACACAAGTGTTAAAGCCACTGAGAACTGATGAATCAGTCCAATTAGCAAGCTGACAGGTAATCCCTTTAATGTCTTCTGTGTTGAGGAATTCGTGTTGCATTTACTGTCATAGAAAACGAAATATTCGCATTTGAGAAGCTGGAACCATTCACCTGTTTTTGTTGTAAATTAATTTTCTATCAATCTACCAATAAACTTACTGATCAATTAATAATTTCAGCTGCAGAGTGTGTGTTACTTTCTGGGGGTCTGAGGCAATAGGGGGCTCAGGAATCCAGCCAGGGCCTCCTCACTGTTAGGGTTTAAGCAGCCTGTTACAGAAAATGGTCAAAAGGTCAAAGGTCAACCACAGGCTCTGACTGAAAACTCATTTACTTCTTTTATGATAAACACTATCACTTCTATCTCCTACAGAAGTAAGAGAACATTTAAAAGTCATAGTTTTATACAACTATGGAGTCACTAATGCATTAATAAAATCATATTAATTTAATTCTTAATTCACATTTCTCTGCTTTCAGAGACCCTGTGAAAAAAAACACAGAAAAAACAGTCCAGCGTTGATGTGGAAATACTGTTTATTGTCTGTACGAAACCTGATTTGAGAAAACTGAGTTTTACAAAGTATAAGTAACACATCAAAGTCCAGCAGAGATATGAGGCAGACGACAGAGGCTCAGGTGGACGTCATCATCATCAGAGGATACCACTACCTTTAAAGCCATCACCTCACTGTGTTCAGACGTTTTCAGCAAACACACACACACACACACACACACACACACACACACACACACACACACACACACACACACACACACACAC
>JAUBNQ010000026.1:23825264-23836239 GCA_032353495.1 Ctenopoma kingsleyae | reverse complement strand
TGTGTGTGTGTGTGTGTGTGTGTGTGTGTGTGTGTGTGTGTGTGTGTGTGTGTGTGTGTGCACGCGTGTGTGACTGAGTCAAAATAACCTGCAGTGCGTGTTCATGGTGATTAAGTATCATGTCACCACCATGTGGCTCACTGATCCTGATGAGTTTGTAATAGGTTTCGGACATTAAGTTTTAGAGTTCTATGGAGCAGAGGACAGTAATGTGTAATATGGGTTAATTTACCATCACTCTGTTTTACATTTATATGACTGTATATCTTTCTTAATAATTGTCAGTAAACTTCAAAACAGAAAATGCAGTTTCATCCAACTCACATCTGTGGCGTAGAGAATGTCTATGATCCTCTGCAGTGTGGGGTCGCCCTCTCCTTCCTTCTCTTGGCAAATCAGCTCAATGTTCCGCAGCTTGCCAAAATAAAAGTCTCTCTCCTTCTCCATGTCCTGGATGGTAGATTTCAGGACTTCCAGCTGTGGAAAAGGTGCCAAATCAACATGAAATTTAGTTTACTCTTTGACAGACAACCCACTTCACATGATACATACAGAAAATATTTGCTTCCTATGAAACTAATGTGTTATTTCATGTGTCTGTGCATCAAAGTGAAAACATAGTATAGTGGTGTGCTGACCTCATTCAGGAGCTCTGCCCTCTCTTCATCAGCTCCTCCTGATCCTGGCTTTCTTGTGCTAACTGAAGCCAATTTGGGTGCTACCTTGGCAACAGGTGGCCTCTGAGGAGCTGAAGAGACATAAAACAGAAGGTCAGTGAGAAGACCAACTCAACCTTTTACCCCAGAGCAAGCTAATTCATTATCAGTTTCACGCTGTCTGACCAGAGCTCTGACCTTGACTGACAGCCTTTTTAGGGGGTTTGTTGAGAGCTGATGTGGCAGCGTTAGGTGTGGGCATGGCATCCTGGCCCTGCCTTGCCTCCACTGGATCGTACTCCTTCCCATCGTAGTTGGCATCAAAGAACTTCTTAAACCACTGGACAAACTCAAAGTTGTCCTGGAACTTTCCCTTCACCAGTTTGTCTACTGGAATGATCTGAAAGCAGAGTGAGAGCTAGAGTTGTCTCTGTGTCCAACATTCACTCTCTTCTATAAAGCAGAACTGAAGCCACAGTGAGGGAACAGCAGTTTAGAAGAAACCTATTTACTCAGTAATGGAGGAAGCTGACATCAGGCAATACGCGCTCACAAAGCATGAAGGAGAGCAAAGTCCATGATGCAGACACAATGCCGGGGATTATAACCCTGAACAGCTATGGATACACAGAGAGTCAAGAACCAAATGCAGGTAGATTTTCTGTTTGGTGAGTAAATCTCAGGGGACTATTTAATACATTGGCTTGAGAATGACTGTAGCAAAACAGTTATGAAATAAAACAAAATCCTGAGAGTGTGTTACAGGTACTGTATCTGTAAATGGTCTGTGTAGGTCATCTGTGTTTTGGAAAAATGTAACACTATACTTTTGAGATCAAAACTTCTTGAGTTGCATTCTGTTTTTTAAAATTCAAATATGAATTTAATTAATTTGTTATCTGGTAAAATTAGATTAAATTTGCTTACATTTCGCTTTGCCCTACCAGCCATCTTGGCTCATCATAAAAAGTGAAATTCGGAACAACTGTACACATTCCAGTATCTGTAATAAAAATCATGTCCAGGTATTTTGAACAGTGCACAGATGTAGAATAAGCAGTTAAAACTACTTGATAGTAGGGAGGAAGTAAGTCTGAATAATTTATAGAAGCTCTGTCAATAGCTTTACAAGCTGCTGCAAGTGCAGTCAGAAACAAATGATGACTCAGCTGGTTCTACCCTGCCATACCCTTTATGTGTTATAAGTCATTGTGTTTGTGAAACAAAACAAATACACCTCATTTTCTATGAAAAAGCCTGTGAAGTGAAAAGGGAAAGTGGAGCTAACAGACAGACTTGTAGGACTCTTGGAGCACAGAGAGAATAGATCCCACATAACAAGTGTATATGTGTCTTAACAAAACATACAGTACAGTCATGTTAGAATTCAAGTTTCACTGTAAGGCATTTCAGTTGTATTTCCATGTCACCACAGAGTCAAACAGTTCTCAAAGAGTAGCAGTATCACTGATGAAACTAAATGAATTAGCTCAGCTGCATGGAGGAGTTTCGGTGTTAACAACCACCCCAAGTGATCACAGATTAAAACATTTTGTTTCCTGTTCCTGTGGTAACACCGTTTCTATTTCAGAACTCCTCCAGACTTGAAAGAGCTCAGTATGATTTGAAATTTCTTGTCTTGTCACCATTGTCAGCCTAAGTTTTTATCATTCAACAGTGACAGATGAGTGACAGGTATAGTTAGGAGCATTAAACCTCAGCAGGAAAGAGTTGTTCACACTAACCCTCAACAACCAGACAAAATGATTCATGTTCATTTCCTTTTCACTGTTACTGATCAGTGCTGGAAATATACCAATGTAGTCCAGACACTTCCTTCAGCTGCTCCTCCTGAAAAGCTTTTCACCTGCCAACCACTGTATGGGTTTTGTGTGTTTTGTGAAGCATAACCAGAAAAAAGCCTTCGACATAAACATCATAAATCCTGTTTAGACAGAGACCACACCATTTAGCCATTACACCAACTGTTTTTTTAAAGGTACAAATACAACATGGTCATAAATGATTATGGTTTCTTGTTGAAAAACAAGGAGACTCTTAAGGACTGCTATGACATGCAGCCTAGGGAATAGACCGAGTTAACTGGTTAGGACTGGAGTATGATTGGGGTCAGGTTAAGCACCACTAAATGGGCTTATTTGGGCTACATTGTGTAGCTGCACGCTGCAGCAATATTGTACAAGTCTTCCCATTTCTCCTCCAATGTAGTATTATGTCTGATCGAACACGGTGCTTAAAGGAACCAGATTGTGACTGTAGTCATTAAAATGTTGAACATAACGCAAAACAACTTTGCTTGAGTCGGAATCATGTTTTAAACATTGTTTCCCTTCTAGTGTATGTGTTAGAGTCTCTTGGAAAACGTCTTGCAGTTGGTATCAATAAAAGCTTTCAGTGTGTTTTGGAAGTGCTCAGAGCACAACACACAATTACTAGTTACATGATTATGAGCGTATGTGTGGGAGAAAAGCAGCAGTCATTACATGAATTGTGCAGACATCTGGATCAATTGAGAAGAATTTTAGCCATTTCATCAGATATGCAGGAGCCAGACAACTGAAAAACTCAGTTGATATACTGTACTTTCTATATAGACATGCTGTCAAACTGTTTAGAACAAGTGCCAATCTATCATTTGATATAAAACACTTTTCCCCAGTATTTTATATGTTGCTCACAGTCTGGTTTTACAGCAAGTAATTTTTATTGACTCCTGCAGTCCAGTTGTCCTTTGCTGGACAGTCTGCCTAAGGCCCTATGATTTCCGTGATGTGTAAAACACGGATGGAATCGCAGAATTCAACAAATAAAATGGAATCCACTGTTAAACACGGAATGTTGTAGAATTCGATGATATCGGTGTGTGGGCAAAACAAAACGATAGTTTCTAATGATTTTCGGCTGCTGCAGCCCCCTGTACATGTTACCTGTTTGGACAGGACTCAGCTTTCCACACACACAAACACACAGAGGAAAGAAAGTCAGCGGTCAGCTATGACGAAGAGGCTCACTGAAACACAGAAGTCATTCAATGCTTAGTGCTACGTTTAGAGCAGAACAATAAACGATTTTTTTTAATCGGGAAAACAAAACAACTCTTTTTAAGTTTAACCAGCGATAGCCTGGACCTGCAAGAACACATGTGACGACCACTTACAGTCAAAGACTCACATCAGAAACAGAGACAAGAAGCAAACTACCGCGAGCTGCTCACTCCAGCAAAGTCTTGGTCATACAAACAAATCAGCTGATTTGTATTCCAGGTGTTCCCCCTGCTTATTTATTTGATACATTTTTATGTTGATTTCAAATGTGAGGCACTTTTATTTGACAAAAGGAAGAAGATGTTTATTTTAATGTGAAATACATAAGGTTCTTTGTTTTGCATGAAAAATTTATGTTTTTTGTTGTTTACAGGTAAATATTGAAATGCATTAGCAAAGTAGTAAGTGTTCTGCTGAACCCCAGCACTGTGTTGAAGTTTAACTGATTTTTAACTACGACCTAGTTGTTTTTTTCTCATCCACTCCATAATTAGACACTTTTTAGGTGAATAAATATGATAACGTAAAATATGGAATTCAGAAGAATAAAAATGGAAAAAAACAGAATTTAGGAAAAAATTAAACAGGCTCTATCTGCCTGTAGCCATTTTACCAGGATAACTTACCAAATGACAGCCAAAAGTATTTTACAGAGACATTTGCTCTGCCATACAATGAGCTGGGATTTTGCTCAGGTATAAGGTTATATAACAAAAGGACCAATCAACATCTTTTGCAAAAAGAAAAATATTATTATTGCTGATGAGATATTATTCATCATCTCATCAGCAATCTAAAATCTAAATCTCCAGTAAGCATAAACACTTCAGTTTAAGATCCTTCAAAGAACATTATGATTAAAGACTTGGCCCATGTGAGCTACATGTACAAAAAAGTGTTGTTCTCTTATGCTGTCCTCTCATTTCACAAGTTCTTTCATATATTTCCAGACCTGTAGGGTGCACCATGTAATTTGACAGCTGAGTTTTATCACTTACTTTGTCAACTCCCATCTTTTTGAAGGCAACCTGTAGAAGCTTGAAGTTGTGGATGTATTCATGCTCCAGTTTGGCACCAAATTTTACTTTTTTCAGAGGCACAGAGTTGGGGAACAGCATGTCCATGAACTGGCAGTAGACGGCACCTGCGCAAACAAATTATTAAAATAATTGCCTTGGAACTCCAAAGTAAAACAGATCAGATAAAGATGAGCTGTGGTGTCCTGCTCTTATTTTGTCAATGTATTTATACTGCCCACAACACAACTGAAATCACACAACTTGCTGCTCACATACATCCATTCTTCCAACATGAACACCATATCCTGAAACTATTTCAGAAGGTCAACACAACTGTCCATTGTTGAAACTTGTATATTGAAATGTTGCAAAGACATTTCTTACCTGAGCACAACATTTCTATTTTGGTGAGGTTCATCTGTAGAGATTCATTGATCCAGACCAGCATGTCGTGACGACTTAGGTTGTCACTGGTCACAGAAGTTGAGTACACGTTCACAGCCATTGTCGTCACCTGCAGACACAGTAGAGGACAAATGTGAAATGGAGAGAAACATTTACACAAGTACAGTTTGTCTGCTTGATAGTCACAATGACAGGTAACCAAACTGGTCACACCCAAAGTGTACCCACACATAGCTAGTGGTTGAAGTTAATTTGCATCCTCAATATAGTGTCACTACTACAGGATATGTTTAACATTAAACTGCGAACAAACTTTTAAGTTTTGTATTTGGGGGTGGCTGTGGCTCAGGAGGTAGAATAGTTGTCTGCCAATCATAAGATTGGTGGTTTGATTCCTGGCTCCTCCTGTCATATGTCTAAGTGTCCTTGGGCAAGACACTGCTATGCCATCAGAGTGTGTGCTTGCTTGTTCTTGTGTGTGAGAATGGACAAATGAAAAGCAGTGAAAAGCACTTTCAGTCCCAATAAAGTCCTATATAAGGGCAGACCATTTATTTAGATCTGTAAAATTACACACATCACCACATTTTTAAATCATTCAGTGTTCCCCCTTAATTAACAACGCTGGGGGAGCGTGGAGCGTTTAGGAAACGCAGATTTCTTTGGTGCTTTTCAGGTGTTTGACTTAACATATTTCTGTCCGCTGCCATGTGTGTGCTTACTTGTCTCTGTGTGTGCATGTGCGTCGGGGCAGAAGTCCGCTGTGCGCAATACAGAGAGCAGAGAAGAATTGCAAATGCGACTTTGTGGAGCTGTCAGATTTTATCTGACCCGTAGCCTCGGTTTTAAAATGTATTATTTAAGGCCAGGGATGGACTGGAACAAAAAAAAATGTCCAAGGTATTTTGGCCCAGCCCACATTTCAAACAGTTCTATATGACAAACCGTGTACCTTCCTCGTTAACTCAGCTGGTAAGGAGATGCTCTCTGACACCAGAGATCTGGCTGTGTATCCCAGCTGAGACAAATCGATAAATGCGACCACCAACTGCACAGCGACAATTACAGAGAAATTCATTTTCAGTTGTTCAATCCTGTGAGGCTTAGATTTGGTTACATTGCCATTTAAAATGTTAATTGTGACAATGAAAATAAAATTGTTATAATACTATAACATAATAACATGATGCTATTTAATTTGTTTAATAAAAGGACAAGTTATAAACCTGTTCTGAAGGAAATTACTTTACTTTTGCTGTGATTTATATTGCCATATTCTGGCACATGACAAATGACATCACCTGTCAATAGTTTACCACTGTGAAAACTAAGAACAATGGATTAATGGTTAGGCAGCGATGCTGCTGAGAACACAGAGTCAAGAAAATGGACCAGCTAAACAAAAATGCTTCGTATTGGTTAGGGGGTACTTGGATGAAAAATTATTCGACAGGGGGTACATTGCTGAAAAAAGTTTGAGAACCACTGCTCTAGGGCCATGATTGCTTCTGGATAAAAGCTGTTCCTAAGGCAGTTTATCCTGGTTTTCATTGCTCTGTATCTGTAGCTGGAAGAGGCAATGACCGAGATGAGAGTCCTGTGAAAATGTCTATGGCTTTTTTGCAGCATTGGGAGCTGTAAGTCTCTAGTTACAGCACAAACCCTAATCTCCAGCTCAACTGAGGACAGCAATGTATTTCACTGCTAAGTAATAGCTGGAGTGGAGGCTTTACAGGAATAACTTGTCTTCAGGTGAAGTCAACTATTGTATTTTGAGGCATAAAAATCTGATGTAAGAAAATCATATCATGACTGAATGAGAAAAAACAAACTACTCTCACGTGTTAATCAAACTACTAGAGATATGAGCTTGACTGTCAAAGCAATATGTACTGCTGATTAATTAAATGAAAAGGTTAGCAAAAAGTAAGAACATTTACCTCTTTCTGCATGTTCTGTTTAGGGCTTGACCTGATGCATAATATTAATCTGCTGATAATTTTTTCAACTAATCAAATAATAACAGACAATAAACAGCAGAAAATAGTGAAAGTCCATCATAACACTTAGAAACAAGATGAACTGATTTCATCTTGCATCTAAATGTTATGATGGACAGAAATATCCCGTTTGTTCCCATTTTGATAAAAATATTAAAATTAACTGAAAATTCTCACAACTGAGCCTAGAACCATATAAATGCCAATCTGGACAAGACCTATATTAAAACTCTGGATATGATTAACACGGAGGAACTTCAACTTGTTTCAAACATCAGTTTCACATCGGGGACACTTGGTCTCAAACTGTGCTGTGAGAAATTCTGATGAACATTGTTTTACGTTTTGCTAAATGTCATGGACTAGCTAAAGGAGGTAATTAAAGTGGGACATCAAGCTGCAGATTGCCAATAATAAAATGCTTCGTTAGTTACTGTTGTCCTAATTTAATGTAATTTTCTTGTATTCCAGCAGATATAACGTATCAGTTAGCTAAATGCAACAGGGCCCGATTAGAAATTCGGAAGCTAACGTTAACGGCAGTTAGCAACATGGAGAGAGCAGATTAGCTTCCAAAAATCTTTGCGTTAGCTTTACTGTGCGGCTACATAATAGATGGTATGAACATTTAACCACCAAGCAACCACCGAGCATTAGTTGTCACTTTATGTATACTAATACGGATATGTAGCCAATATTAATTACGTTTCTGTGACAGGCTACACACAACCACCGGCTAATGTGAACCAATTTATCTCAGATATTGAGACGTTTTCCCCGCCCTGAACTCACCCAGTGCGGCGCCTCACTCTAAGTTAGCTTATTCCCGTTAATGCGTCAAACGCTGTTAGGGATATTTTCTGCATTTTATTTAAGAATAACAGAATGTACATTATTGGAAACATCACCCGAGCTGGTTGGTTGGTTAACTCGGAAATCAAACGGACACATTCCGGTTCTGCTGCTAGCCACACGCTAAGACATTAGCTAGGAAAGCATAGCGTTAGCTGCCTCCTCAACCAGCCGCCCTTTCACATGCCGGCTAATAGCTAAAAGATAACGTGTACGCCTCGTTAAAACATACCTTCAGTCAACTGGCTTCCACAGTTCTTGAAAAAGATGATTTACTTATCTCGGTTGAAACTCAGTGTCATATAAAGCCAAGCTGCACTTGTTTCGACAATATCGCTACTTCTGCTTTTTTTTTTCTTTTCTTCTTCTTAGCAGTTCACGTTCACTCTACCGGCAGCGGAAAGACCGTGCTGGTGACGTCATGAGGGGTAACGCCTAAACGGAGCGACGGCGACAAAACAAATTCATCAAATAAAGACGTAGCAATGGCGGCATGTGTAATACGTTTGTCATATGTGGGAGAATAAAATGCGCAATTCACTGTCTACATTATCGATTAGGTGCTGGCAAGTCTGTGTTACAGGATCAGTCATCCAAGATATAGCAGTGTACCGAGAAAACGTGTTAGAAAAAAAATGTATATTTATATAAAAAATTAAATAAAACAAACAGCATTAACAAACAATACAAGAAATAAAAAGGTTGGAGATTTTATTCATTATTCAGTGATTATTAAACATGGAGTAAGAAGCTAATTGTATTGAATATCGTTGCTCATATCGTGACTTCAATTGGAAAATGCAGACAAATGTGTCTACAGGCTTTGAAGCGATGATTTGACAGTTTGATCCGATAAGGCACGTTCTGTAGGGTTTAAACTGATTATTAATTTATTGATTTCTTGGCAGAAACATATTTAGACTTGTGTCTGTAGTTCCTTGTTTTAATACGTATTCGTGGTAGCATTTCAACATATGTTTCATGACGTGTTACAGACAAAAGTCATATACTTAATGGATTACTTCTGTGCGTTTTTGTGTCAAACCTGGAGACTGACATGAGAAACAGAAGTACACTAAGTCAATACTGAAGTAAAAGTAGCCTACTGCACATCAAATTCTTTACTCAAACTGAAGCACCAAGGCCCAGTGATTTAAGATTTACTTCACATACAAAAGTATGAGTCGTCCATTGAGAAAAGACAAACAAGTATAATAAAGTGAATGTACTAGTCCAGATTTGTTGCATATGTGCATCATAAATAATATTTCTTCTCAGAAATAAAACTGTGCAGATTCAAGGAGAGAACCATTTCAAACTACGTTTTTTAGTAATGAATAAAAACCTAGATAAAGCTCTGTGTTAGTGCAGCCTTATGGTGAAAGCAAACTGCAGCAGGTAAAGGTGAAACTAATTTTAACACTAATTTGCTTGATCCATAATGATTCATCAACACATTGTTTGATTATATTAGGTGATGAGAATTTGAACCTGCAAAGATGTACAATATGAAAAGTAAGATAAAATAGTTGTCCAGTAAAGTACTTTGTCATTAATTATTATTCTTGAGTCCAAACCCCCACCTACATAGAAATATTAACACTTCATACAGAGATTTTGAATTTTAATTTATTTATTCTGTTTAGCCTGTTTAAATCCTTCTAATCCTGATGAAAGCTACAGCTCTGTCAAATACAAAATCCTCAGCAACAGGTAACAGCAGCTTTTTCCTCTTAATAAATGAAATCATCATTTAAATTCTGAATTTTGTATTTACTCGTATGTGTATGATTACATTTCTTTTGATGATCTGAATTATTTCAGTGTGATAAACGTGAACAAATACTTTTTCATAGCACTGTAAGTATGTTTTCATTAGTGTGTAATCATCTGAAGAGAAGAATCAATGCAGTTTGTTTAGTTTAGAATAAGTTTTAACCTTTCACAGAGACATATGTTGCACGACCATGTCCCTACAGTAGTGCAGAATCGACACTGGATCTAAAGGGTGACTTTTACATTTTGATGTTGAAATCTCACCTTGAATTTAATCACACTATAGCACTGCTTGGTAAATGAAGAAGAATTAAAGTGCTTAAAGTAAGCTCATCACTTCAAAAATTGTTACTTGATGTTGACGTAGATTAACCTGACGGGGTGGGGGGTACTGAACTGCGATCAATCTGCAACCTTACTGCCAGATGTCACTAAAATCCTACGCACTGTACCTTTAAACCCCCCTTGTTCACGATATAATCATCAGTCATCATCCAGATCACAGTACTGACCTTTAGTATTCTATACAACAGTCAACAGACCTGACTGATCACATCACAAGTATTATACATCACAAAAAAGAATGAAATAGAAACATTTGAACACACATTTGAGGTATGTCAGTTAAAAAGGCAGTAACAATAAACCAGAACATTCTTGTCATTAATGAAAACAAAGAAGCACCTGATGTTGAGTTATTCTGACTAAAGGATCATTCCTGCATTCAGGTGTCACATTCTGAAGATAAAAAATGATTATATGCTGATAAAAGTAAATGATCAATCTTTGCATTTTCACAGCCGACATTCAGACTTGCAATAGAAAAAAAGCACCAGTGTTACTATTAGCATAACTAACGGCTTCCTTCTTTTCAAGAGAGTCACATAAACAAACTAAAGAAACTAAATGGAACTCAGTTGTTCATCTGAAAACTTACTCCTATGTTTCTTCTACTGTGTTTGGTAAAAAAGCACAGTTAAATGAAGACTAACCCAGAGCTCAGCTAAATTAAAATATGATACACATGATTACTATCATTCGTTAGTATGGCTCTGTTGTTGTTAACACCAAAACAATGCAAAGATTCCTGAGACTCCTTTGTGTCCATCACAGTTTTGCTGATGTCAAAGTGGCAGTGCACACACATCTATACATACATGTACGTTTTCACACACACACACACGCACGCACACAAACACACA
>JAUBNQ010000026.1:23805328-23817375 GCA_032353495.1 Ctenopoma kingsleyae | reverse complement strand
ATGCACAGGACCTAATGATGTAGTTGAACCTGCATCTCTGTGGTTTATGTTAATTTAACATCCTTACTGACTGAAAAGTAAACAGCAGATCTGAAAATGTGTACATTCTTCTATAGTTTGAAGTAAACTGTGTGTTTACTGTAATTTTGCAGGTGCAAGTGCCCTTTATCATATTGCAATCGCATATCACTATACTGATCTCAGTAATCGCAATATGACTTTTTTCCCAAAGCATGCAGCCCTACATACAACATTATGTGTTTTACTGTATAATCTCTTGAGTCCCAATACCCCCATCATTCCACATATGTCTCACCTGAGAGGACATTCTCTGTCCATACCATCCCACCATCCTCTTCCCTGGAAGCAGATTGTCTTCCCTGAAGGATATAATGATAGCAGGCCAGATAGAAAAGCCCTCCATCATACCCCAGACCAGTTCTCCCCTCACACCCTGTACCTCACACACACACACACACAGAAGATGTTAAATACTCACCATTTCTAACATTGTTTATAAATGTACAATTCCATAATATTTTATATAAAATCCCAATTGTTGGTCATTGTGGTCCAGAGAAAGGATGACAATTATACCCTGTTGCCTTTCAGTTCCACTCTGTGTCTATTACAAATGAACCAAGAAGAGTAAACATAAAGTCAAAAGGAACTGTAAAATAAATAAAAGTGGTGTTGCTGTCAAAACTGTCCAAAAAACCTACATCACTAAAGCCCATGGTCTGTGTCTCGGAACCGCAACACGAGCCCCACCTCCCCTGTTTCTCTGTCAGTGGAAACACCTGCATATTAGAAATCCCATATTCCTGGTGACAGATCCTCTACTTTCTACAGAGGATCTATCACTTTTCTCTGAGTGCACACGTTAGCTATGACAGTCATGGTGTACTTTACTTTACTTTACTTTACTTGACAGCAGCACGTGTGTCTGTGTGACTCATTTGAAATACTTTTTAAACAAGTGAGTTTTCAAATGTTTTTTAAAGGTGGTGATAGTCTCGGCTAGTCGAATGGAGCAGGGCAAGTCATTCCATAAGCCAGGGACAACAAAGGAATGTCAAAGGTGTATCGGTTGGTCTGACATGCAGCAAAGGCCAGAATAAAACCCGGGTACAGCGGTTACGTGACATTCACTGTACCCGTTCGGGTACCGGCATGTTCCACATTACAGTTTGATTGGACCTAGCCAAACAGGTTACGTGTGAAAGCACCCATGCAGTAGGGCTGCAACTATCGAGTATTTTTGGAATCGAGTATTCTGTCGATTTTTTTCACCAATTATTCGAGTAATCGGATAAAATGTACTTTTGTGTTTTAAACAATATTGATAGTGCATTATGTAACATGAAAGACCTGTTTAAATTACCAAGCAATTGGCTGTTATTCCTGAATTTTATTTCAACTGTGTAAACTTGATAAACCAATAATCACAAATACCGTGCATTCTAACTAGCGCTAGTGTTTAAATTAGTTACAAGTCTTTAACAGTGTTTCCCCTAGGTTTGCTGTGTGTGGGGGTGGAGATTAGCCCCTGTTCCGTTTCCACAGTGTCAAACCTACGTTCACTTTCTGGCTTGAAACGCATTGGCCGCCGTTCTTGCACTACTTTTTCTACTACTCCACTACTCAGATATGATGACAGTTATTGCAGTGGTTCTTGTGTCTTTTAAATATGCAGACTTTCCTGATGCAGCACCTGAGCACACATGTGGAAAACTTCGCAATAACTTACTGTCATACTCCAATCGATCTGACCGATCGTGAATCTGTGTCAGGGACAATTAATAATCATGAATAATTAATAAAGTTAGCGCCTGTAATGTCTGCAGAAATGCGCACAGAACTTCTCACTGTGGTAAATGTTCATATGGATCCTTTTACGCGATGTCTCCAAACGCACAAACAATTCTGCGTACAGCTGGAAGGTTCCTGGCTGTAGGAATATGTTATTTAATGCTAGAATCACAAGAACAACATAACAAGGAACATGCACTAATGTCCTAGAAATAAATGGTTTCGTTTGCTTAATATCAGCTGTACAGTTTAAATATGATGCGCCGCGGCCGGTGTGTGTGTGTGTGTGTGTGTTTTGGTGTTATGTTATGTTACCTTGCAGAGGCTCCGCTTGGTTAACGTGCAGATGCTCTTGCAAGAGCATGAGTAATCTTGTCAAGTCTGTATGTTTTTGGCACGCTAGGTCAGTTTTACAGTATAAACACTGTACCACGTTGTCCTCCTCAACCATCTTTGTTTTGGAAGACTAGACGCCTCTGATCGCGCACCCTCTGAATGCACGTCAATTATAACAGTCCGTGTGAAACACAAATGGAACATGCTGTTTAACGTGAGTTATATGACGTAAACGAAGCCTCGATTCTAGAAAAATGCCTTGATCATTTTTTAAAATCTAATTATTCGAATGATTCGAGGAATCGTTGCAGCCCTACCATGCAGTATTAGGATTTTCCTAAGTCTGTCTTAGTCACTGTCATTATTATTACTCCCTACAAAGGCCCTGAAGCTTTTCCCCTGAACAAAAATTCACAGTCTTCTGTCTGTTCATATGAAGCTTCAGTACGCCTCCTACACTAAAACAAGTCAGTTTCTTATAAAATTACAAGCTGTAGGGGAGAAACATCTTCTAGTAAAAACTATATAGTAGACTTTACCGCCAATCCTGCTGAGTTGGGAGTTGTGCTTGTTGAAACCACGTTGTCATCATCACTGCTCACAACAAATACACACTCTGCTGGTGGACTTCTTTGACCTGCAGAAAAGTTGACAATTAAAATTAACACTCCTTCATTTAAAGACTGTTGATGGCACATAGGACTGTATCACTATATCACTAGCTTTGATTTAGCTCATGAAGGCAGGAGGTCTCTGCAATGGTTTACAGATTTCAAACTATAAATTCAGTGTTGTTCATAAACTACAATAAGAATAAATGACTTAGCAAGTCATTACTACAATTTCCTCATACTCATTCTTTTACTGGATTATTAATATTCTACATTTCTTACTTGTTGTCTTTCTTTGTGTGATGGTCCTAGGGATTATAGACTCTTCTGTGACATCAACCACATCTGATAACATTAGAACACACAGTTTATTACACGTTAATTGTTAACAAAAACATTTGGGGTACCTGTTGGCTTCATTAGTAATGGGCAGTAAGCAAATGTTCATGTGGATGCTGCTGTTTTAGGAATATTAACAAGGTGACAGTCTTACCAGAGGAATTGTCTGTGTAGTCTGATTCCTCTACAGTGATATAGTGTTTGGAAGGAACATGTAGAAAGTCACTGTCACTATCTTCTGATGAACTGTCTCCTTTCTTCTTGTGCTGATAACCTCTCTGGACAGGTAGCTTCCTTCTGTGGATGCAGGGCCTTCCTGTCTGTCTCTTTGGTTGAGGTGTGACTCTGGGTGTTTCTTTACTGCCAGAAGAAGCCCTGACCTGTTGAACAACACTCAGATTAACTCAGATTAATTACCAGAAAATACAAGGCACAGCAAAGAACCCTGCCACAGGGGGACCACAAGTCAGTGTGCTTCTAGTGCCGGTGGATAAATGGGGAGGATCAGGTTATGAAGTAAAATCTTTGTTAAATCAAATATGCAGATCATAAAGAATGTGAGAAGAGTTTAAATACCTGGCGTCAACCACACAAATCAATGGACAGAGCTCAAGAGAGGTGAAGAAGAGATTGCAGGTAGGGTGGAGTGGGTGAAGACAAGTGTCAGGCTGAGTTAGAATTGGCAGAGCTGAAGATGTTAAGATTTTCACTGGGAGTGACCAGGAAGGACAAAATTAGAAATGAGTACATCAGAGGGACAGATCATGTTGAGCAGTTTAGAGACAAAGTCAGAGAGGCAAGGTTGAGATGGTTTGGACATGTACAGAAGAGAGATAGTGAATATATTGGACAAAGGATGTTGAGCATAAAGCTGCCAGGCAGGAGGAAAAGAGGAAGACCTCAGAGGAGGTTCATGGATGTACAGAAGGAAAACATGGAGACAGTTGGTGTGACAGAGCAGGATGCTATGGATAGAGTGAGATGCAGGCAGATGATCCGCTGTGGTGACCCCTGTAGGAATAAGCTGAAAGAAGAGGACAAAGTACAGCAAAAGCTGATGGGGATGTTATGAATTTTGCTGTTTTTAGCCATAAAGTAATGAACAATTTGAAATGTTGACCTGATAACGGTGCTAGAGGAAAATTAAAAGATCACCAATGTGGTTAATGTATTGTGAAGGGACTTAAAAATGTACGTCAAATTTTATGGCAAACCAAGAATAACAAATTAACAAATTTAACAAATCAAAAATGTCGACCTCATAGTGGGAGCTGGAAGAAAATGTATCACTAAAATAATGGGTAGTGGATTATTAGAAAACACTGTCAGTTGGTGAGATATTTCACTGAAATACTATTCACTCCAAAATGTCCAACTAGAGGAACTTTTAGGGGACCAAGGGCTAATGGTTTGACTCCATTTTGATAGAAATCTGTATCTGATGTATCCGATGTGCTCTGTAAACCAGCCAGTCAGGTTCCGCAAAAGTTTGAACACTTACCTTTGCAAAGACCTTTGTCCTGCATAGAGAGCTTGGGAGAGCCAGGAGGATCTGGAGTAGTCTACGCAAAGTAGAGTCAGGCCTCAGGTCATTCAACATCTGTACAGACGACAGAGAAAGCAGATGTGCAATAGCAACATTTCTACAGCAGCTCATTATTAAAGTAATGTATCATTATAATATAATGTGATCATCAGAGATATGCGTAAATAATTCATTCATTTATTTTTACGTTGTAGAAAAGTGGAACTTATTTTTATGACACTGTTTGTGCCCCCACAGTGACAGAATTTTCACATTTGTACACCACTTCAATGAAACTGAAACAACACAATCAACATGCTTTTAAAGTGTAGACGGTCAGCATTAATTTAAGGGTGTGGTAGAAAATACAGTATGAATCCTGTAGAAATTACAGTCAAAATGCTGGGTTTCTACTCTGGTTATGCTTTGCCAGATCTTTAGTGCAGCTGTTTTCACTTCCTTTTTCTGCTGATTTGCCTTGAGGTTCGTCTTTGGAATGTGAAATACAAGTATAATTGGATTCAGATCAGATTATTGACTTCCATATTTTGCTATGTTTTTGGACTGAATCTAATCTAGTCTTCCCCTGTCTTCTGTTTTTCCAAGGTTAATTGTTCATGTATTACACTTGTTTTCCATGGTCTTTTGATGTTCCTGAGCTTACTAGTACATTCTCTCTGACTAACTTAAGACACTTGTGTTCTCACATGCAGCTCACCCAGGTATGTGTGCATCTGTTAAAGCAGCTTCTCATTGATTTATCCTGGTTTCAACCTATAAAATGCTTGTTTATTGGCAGTGAAAGCTCTTTGGATTTTTTATTGGCAGTTAACAACAATAGGGTCCAAATGCAAACCAACTGTAAACCTTTGATCTTTACTCGTAAATTAACTACAGATTTAAGATGTTTGATATCAAACATTTGGTGTGTCTGCTATTGTTATATCTTGCCAGCCCCTCCTGACCTACACAGGTTTAGAAATGGCCAGTTGCCAAAATCCAGAGCTCAGAAAGAAAAATGTTTAAGGATCAAGCAGTATCGTAAGAGACATAGTACAGTTAAAATTTCAACAATAACCCTCACTACAGTGAAAAAACACTGTTTCTGACCATGATTTGTATCGCTGTCAACGTACCTTTGCCCAGCAGTGACCTCCTCTTGTTCTGCTCACCTCCACTGTCTTAGTGAAACTTAAGTAGTCGTTCACCAGCTGATAAGTTTCTGGACACCCGGCATTACACAGACCCAACTGAACCCCCAACTCTGACAGCAATTGCCTGGACACATTACAATCCTAGAGGGAAACCACAGAAATACATGAAAGCTTTTCAGAATGAAACAGGTTGCCTGGCTCAGTTATGTATGCTTTGTAATTAAGCCTGTGTGAGTCTCATTTACATATTATAGAAAAAAAGCTTCTTACATAACTATTTTCAGGATGTTTCAGGAGTATGTTGATATTCCTCAGTGCCATGTCTCCAAGCTGCTCAGGGATACTCTGCACTAAGCTCTCTAGTGATGCTTTATAGAAAGTCACTGCCGCCTTCAGGAAGTCACTCCTCTCCTGATCCCCAAGATTCATGCCAGTAAAGGACTGCAGAAAGTCTCTGGCACTAGAACCTACATTCACCTCTGCTGTGGGGAGCAAGTCCTTCTCATTGTGGAGGAGATGTGGCTCTCGCCTTCTGAGAAAGCACTCAGTGACAGAGGGCCGGAGGATGCTGGCTGCATAGGAGTGAATCAACATAGAGGTCAGCTGGAGCTCCACAGCTACATCCGCTGTGCCGTACTGCTGCAGTTCTTGAAGAGCTCGGAGGGGCTCCAAAGTCTGGGAGAGGAAGAGGAACTGCAGCTTGACTTTATAATCCATCAACTGGGTTCTGATCCGGTCAATATCCTCAGCTTGACTCAGTGACTTAAAATACTCCACTAAACCACTCCAGTTGTTGATCACCTTCTGCACAGTGCGCATGATAAACAAAGACTGTTTAGAAATAGGTTGGGATCGGTTGTAAGGTTCTGCATCAGCAAATATCTCTTTCAGACTGTCATTAACAGAGGGACAGGTGGAGTAGTGATGGTGGATGTCTCTAACAAGGTCAGCCACACAATTAAAGGAAGCCAATAGTCCAGACTGGCAGGCTCTTTCTGCCATCCCAGGGAGACCACAGAGTGATACTAACATGGGGCTGAAAGCCCGGAGTTGAGATACAAACACCCGGCTCCCCAATGGGTGGGGGGCATTACAGTAAAACACAGCAAGGTTTGACAGAGCAAGGCCAGTGTTCTTCAGCAGATCAATCAGAAGGTGTGCATCAGAATCTGCTGTGTGTTTGACTGCAACAGTGTCAGTGTCCATGTCCGCTGACGATTGTGGAGCAACAGTGTCAACGCTCATCTGAAGAGTATGCAGCAGTCTCACCACACTGACCCCTGAGCTCTGGTCAAGGTAGCCAACCAGGACAACACTTGTGCTCTGACCTCCACCTAGCTCTACACCCATGTACAGATAGAGGCAGTATGGTGTGTGTGAGCATGCCTGGATGATGTCTTTTGGGTGGTTTGGACTCAAGATGGTAGAAACATGAGTGTCTGTGCTAAAAGCTGATACCGCATCCACATTTTCAACCCAGTATCTTCTGATGAAGCACAACAAAGTATCACTGTTGTACAAACCACTGTCCACTGCTTCTGCTTGTTCTACCCTCTTTATCTCATCTGACTGTGCACAGTCTTCTTTCACAGTTGTGTCCTTTGTGTCTAGGGTCTCCTCAATCTTCACAGCCACCACATCATCCTCATCATCAGATATCATTATCATATCTGCTCTGCAGTTCAAATCTTCCTTCGGTCCCTCCACTGTTTTCCCCTTCATATTTCTGATGAGGGATCTAGGAGGGATCACCTATAAAAGGAACAGAAAACATAGCATATTTAAATGCACATTCTCTTTTACAGACCAGAAATAACAGTTCTGGTTTCATGTCACTTCTATTTTTCCATTCAAACACTGGTCTGTTTACATAAATAGACATTATGGTTTTAACGTTTTACATAAAGAGATTTAATCTTTGCACAATTTTGGCACCTGGTGTGTAAGATTGTAGTATTGAAAAATATAATTGACACTCACTGCTTCCACTTGAGTCAGTGGGAACTAGACTCTGTCCGCCTCGGGCCTCCAAGTCATGGAACTCCCTGTCGCCTCTGTTATCATCAAAAAACACCTTAAACCACAGCAGGAAGGTCAGAGAGTATACACTGTTTTCCTTTATCAGCGCCTCAAAGGGGATGTTCTGGAGAAAGAGAAAAGAGAACCTTCTCAAATAACAAGTAGGTTCTTACTGTGATCTGCTGGTGGAGAAGATCAAACAGACTTAAATGTCAACAGAAATTACAAAATGTTTTCACCAACAAAATTACAAGATTGTAAGAAAGTAATCAGCACTGTAAAGTTGGACTTAAAACCTAATATTCATACCAATATTAAAGAGGGTCAATCATCTGATAAAGATTTACTGACCAGATATTTTGTTACTAAATAAACACAGAACATAAGAAAACAATTGCCAATCATAATCACTGATACTGATACATCTGTGATGATCTAACGTCTGGATGAATTCTGTTATCATGACTCTAAACAGTACTGGGCAATTTTTATATGTAATTTTGCGCGTTAATAAAAATACTCACTCTGACAACCCCAACCCTTCTAAAAGCAGCCTGTAGTAAGTTGCAGTTATGGACAGAGTCCACAATGTCACTGCTTTGGAATCTGACCATGGAAAGGTCCAGGGATGCAGGAAACAATAAGTGCATCAGCTGGCAATAGGCTGCACACAGATACACACCACCTTATGGAGGATCAGAATGAGTCTTCAAGGAACTAAAACAAGTCCAGTTTCCACTGAATAACCTTTTTTGGGTCTTAACGAAGAGTTTAATGAGCTCATCTTCAGCAAAGCAAAGTTAATTTTCTTATCCTACCAAAATATTTCTAGTAGCCTATATTGACAGTGACAAACATTACCTCTGTAAATCACCTGTTGGGCAAATCTACAGACTGATATCTGCAGAAAACTGTGCAGCCATGTGACACTAAACAGGAGCATGACGGCTGAATTCCTTTTCCAAAGACCCAAACTACACGGAAGAGCATGGAAGAGAAAAATTGATAAAAGACTGCAGCGCAGGATTGTCTGAATGGTGGATAAACAATCCCAATCAACTTCCAAACAAATTCAAATCTGTTCTGCAGACTCAGTGTGCAACAGTGTCAGCTCAAACTATCCATCAATGTCTGAACAAAATGAAATGCTATGGCAGGAGACCCAGGAGGACCCTGCTGCTGACACAGAAACATAAAAACGCCAGACTGGAGTTTGCCAAAAAGAACACAGTACCTACAGTCAAACATGGTGGAGGATCAAAGATGTTTTGGGGATGTATTGCTGCCTCTGGCACTGGGTGCCTTGACTGTGTGCAAAGCATCATGAAATCTGCAGACTACCAAGAGATTTTGGGGCGCAATGTAGGGCCTCATGTCAGAAGGCTGGGTCTATGTCAGAGGTCATGGGTCTTCCAGCAGGACAATAACCCCAAACATACCTCTAAAAACATCTAGAAATGGTTGAAGACAAAGAGCTGGAGAGTTCTGAAGTGGCCAGCAATGAGTCCGGACCTAAATCCGATTGAACGCTTCAGGAGAGATCTCAAAATTGCTGTTGGGAGAAGGCACCCTTAAAATCGGTAAGACCAAGAGCAGTTTGCAAAAGAAGAGTGGTCGAAAAATTCCAGTTGAGAGGTGTAAACAGCCTGTTGATAGTTATAGGAAGTGATTGGTTTCAGTTATTGTTTCCAAAGGGTGTGCAAACAAATATTAAGTTGAAAGTGCCAATAATTTTGTCTGGCCCATTTCTGGAATTCTGTGTGAAATGATGTCAAACATAGCTTTTTTCTCTGTTTTTCTTGTGTTGATCCAATGCACATAAAGGGAATAAACATGTGTATACCAAAACATGTGTAATTGCAACAATTTCTAGCAGAAATGGTGCATTTTCTGGAAAAATTCCAGGGGTGCCGATAATTTCAGCCATGACTGTATGTCCTTCATATACAAGTCAGACAAACATTAAAACCGATGTGTTAATAAATCAACTAGACTGACTCAGTCATATTGCTAAAACTTGTCATAACATGATGAAATAAAATGAACCACAGAGAAACATGACAAAGTTATTACGAACTGCCGTACCCGTTTACAAAAATGTTATTTCTACATTTTTACAGGCATGTTGAAACGGCACTTGCAATGTCTTCTGGACTGAATGACAATAAAAAAATATCTGAAATCAGAACTACTCACGAGTCACTGTCCAACATCTGCTATTTACATTTCGAGTTTTTAAATAATTTTCTTTGGTTGGCATTTGACGTCGCTAATTCCAAGAAAAAACGATATATCCTAATACAACGAGGCCTTTGTGTTACAATCGTAATAAAGTCAGACAAGACGACGACGAAAGTATCATGAGTCAGCTACAGATGTGTTTTATAGCGGGGATTGTTTAGTACCTCCTGTACACGTTCACAAAGACGAGTGATTCTGACTTTTCCCGCTAAAATGATGTATTCAGGGCACGTCAAAATGTTGTATACCTGTGTATTGGATTATGAAAAGTTAGGATTGCAGTGTTTGGAAATGTTCTTGAAGTTAACATACATCCTTTAATCAACAACAGGATAATTAAAGGTGGCCTTGTGGTAAGAATTGCAACCAGAGTAAAATTAGAAGACCATTTAATTCACTTCTGTAGATAGCGTGTACAAATGACAACGATATTACCTTTTCAGGTGACACTTAAATGTTTTACTGCCACCAGTTCAAGCTAAGTGTGGAGATTTCCAGTAACTGTGAATTTCGTTACCACAAGACTCGAAATAAACAACTTTGTTTTGTTGAGCAATATCACTTCGTAATTCACGGTGTGGACATGAACGCAACCATCCGTGTCGCCCAGATGTTATCGTCTCTACACCAATCATGTCAGAGCGGGTAGAATTCTGCCCAATAGAATCAATGGACAGAGGCTGTTCACAGCAACTGACAGTGGATCAGATTATCTCCCAGTGCCACACGAATCTAAAACACAAAATCCGTGCTCAGATCAGCTCTATACAGGAAGGACTAAAAACACCACAGTTGGAATGATGGAACGTGTTCTTGGAGGGAACCATGCCCACCAAAGAGGGCGGTGTAGGTTCTGAATAACACCACATAAACAATACTCCGACAACTTTGCATTGTTTAACCATGTGCTAGCGTCAGTAGCTATTATAGAATAACAGTGCTAGTTTAGAACATGTGTACATAATAAGCTCTAACTACTAAATAAACTAGACAGTTTATCTAAGAACTGTTTACAAAACCCCTCTAAAAGTTTAACCAAAGATAGGATAAAGCTGGCTAGCTTATTTTAAAACCCGTGGTTTAACTAAGTGGATTTAATTTGAACACATGGTTAGCTAAACATCGAAAAGATTCAAAACTCAACTCGCTAACTAATGTGGCCGCACAAGGCAAGCTAACACAACTTTACAACATTGTTAACATACGCTCAGGAGCAGGGCGGCTTCAAAGTGTAACGTTTGCTACGATGTACAATAACAATAACTTTTGTGTTGTAGAAACTGAGTTAACGTTAACCCAAGAGTTCAGGCAAACGTGTTCAAAATGCGCCAGAATCACTACTCACCCTCTCAGTTTCGTTCCTTCTGGGTATTTAAACAAGGGTATCAGACTCGATAGTCCTCTCCAACCCCCAAACCCGCCCCTCACCCCAGGCTAGGCTAACGTTACCGCCTCGTTCATTGTGTTTTAAAACTAGCCACTAGTAATGACGTAGCTTACGTTGCTATAAATATGACATTAAAAATTACTGAAATTACTTTGTGTTCATTACAATGATACTGTACATGAAACACCAATATGATGGCTAAATGTATAATTCGCCAACAATAATAGTCTGAATGTCACATACACGTAGGTTAAAGTTAGCATTGCGTTAGCTCTTGTGGCTAGAACCCGGTGCCATATTAGCTATAAAAGAACCGTTAAAGGCGACATTGTATGTAGCGTAAATAATGCTTGATATATGGCAGTTAAACATTTAGGCGCTTGTTATTACTGCATTTACAGAATTTTTTATTGCTTCATTATCAACGACGCCCAACGTTAACTACCAACTCACACTGCACCCCACCTGTTAAAATAGTTAGCAAACACCAATTTTATATATAATAAACATAGCTACACTGGGATAAAACGAAAACACGGCTAATTAAAGTGTAACAAATGCTTTGCTAGGTACGTACAGATAGCTGCCAGTTGGGACATTACAGTGTTGATGGACACATTAGC
>JAUBNQ010000026.1:23747880-23758015 GCA_032353495.1 Ctenopoma kingsleyae | reverse complement strand
CAGGGCAAGTCATTCCACCAGCCAGGGACAACAAAGGAGAATAGACTTGATTGGGATCGGAGACCCCGTGAAGAGGGGATTTTTAGTCTCCTCTCATTTGCAGATCTGAGAGGGCGTGCAGGAGTGTAGCTTACTTTTAGTGTGTTGATAAAAGAGGGTGCACTTCCATTTACAGCTCTGTAGGCAAGCAAGCAAGAAACCAGGCTCAGGGTGGGAGGTCATCTGCCTCAACTAGTTGGGGAGAGAGAAAAGAACAACAGACAAGACAAGACAAGACAACAAGCAGCAAACAAAACGCTTGGCAGAATACAATATAATCGTCAGACTGTGTTGATCCACAGTGTGAAACAAGTTACTCAGCAAATTAAAATTACAAATTTTACATTCAAAACATCTGATCTTCAAACATTGTATACAGTTGTTAGAATAAGCTTCATCTTTACATGCTGCGACATTAAACTCATGAATGCATTAATGGGTCAGTAATTTATTGATTTGAAATGAGTCATTCTGCATAAAGATTACTTTTACATTTGGGACTTACTAATACCTTTGTACTTTTACTTAAGTAACATTTTAAATGCAGGACATACTCAAAATAGAATATTTTTGCACTGTGGCATTGCTGCTTTTCCTTAAATAAGCGATCAGAGTAATTCCTCCACCACAGCCATACTTACATTGGATTATAAAACAACATTACACACTGCATGCCTGCTGGAAATTCTACTTTAAACTTGTCAGTGCTCTCTGCTGGACAAGGTGCAGTGGGTTCAGCAAGAGTTCAGTTCTCTTCAGTTAATTTTTTCACTCTTTATTATATTGTAGATTTGGTTTAAAAATTATAACTTTTTGCTCATCATCTACACTTTAAACCTTAATGACATAGTGAAAACATGTTTTAGAATTTAAAACCTGAACACTTATGGAAATGAGAGATTTCCATAAGTGTTCAGATCTTTACTTTGATACATTACAAAACCCCTTTGGCTGTAATTACAGGTCTACATCACAGTCACTTAAGTTTTTACAAGCTTCTCACACTGAGGTTAGGCAGTTTATCCAGTTCTTCCTGACTGATCCTCTCAAGTTCCATCAGCTTAGATGAGAGTTGTCTGTGAACTGTCATCTCCAGGTCTCTCCACAGGTGTTCTGTGAGGTTTAAGTCTGAGCTCTGGTTGGGCCACTCAGAAACATGTCCTGAAGGCACTCCAGTGTCGACTATTTGCTTCAGGTCATTGTTGTACTGAAAGGTGAATCATTACCTCAGTACCTCCCTGCATTCTGAAGCAGGTTTCTTTAAGGACTTCTCTGTATTTGGCTGCATCCCTCCATTTCTCAACCAGTCTCTCTGTCCCTGCTGTTGAGAACCACCATCATACCATCATGTTTCCACCACCATGGTTCACAATAGGAATTGTATTAGACATTCATGAGCAGTGCCTGGTGTTCATCACACACAGTTTGGATTCTGCCCAGATTCTAATCTGGTTCATTAGACCAGAAAATCTTTGTCCTCGTGCTCCCAGAGCTATTTAACTGTAAACAAGCTGCAGCTTCTGTCTAACCACTCTACAATAAATGTCTGATTGATTGGAGTGTTACTGAGATGTTAGTTTTTCAGTCAGGTTCTCCCCAGAGAACTTCTGGAGCTCTGTTAGCACCTCCCTGACCAAAATCCATCTTGTCCAGTCATTCAGTTTGTCAGGACATCTGGCTCTAGGAAGAGTCCTGGTAGTTTCAAACCTCTTCTCTTATACAGTTATACATTTATAGAGGTGAGTGAGCTTATAGGAACACTCTTTAGAATAGTTTTTTATCTATTCCTCACCACATTTTTATTGTGAAGGTCTACAGAGAGTTTCTGTGTTTTCATGGCTTGGCTTTTGTTCTGACATGCAGTGTGAACAATATATACAGTATATTATATATATATAGTATATTTCATTTTCTTATTCCCACTTGTCTACTGGTCAGAATTAGACAATACTCAGTTTGACTTAGAATCTTGCAATAGAAATTCCAGAACTGCTGCTAATTAACAATGTAATAATGAGTAACATGCTTAAACTATTTGCTCTGCATACATATCAGTTAACTGTTGCATTGCGTGTATACATTCAATATGTAAGGCTTTTCTTGGGTGTACATTTGAGGAAAAACCTGTTAGACTCAAACGCTACATGTGCTACAAATGCTCTCTCTGACAAACTAAAAACAGCTCAACATTTTTATTTTTTATTTTTTTTTGTTAACCAAGACTTTCATTTTTTCATTTTGTGCAGCAATTTCTTTGTCTGCTTGAGATTCTGTTCCAGTTCCTGCTGGAGCCCAAAGAGGTGAGCATGTGCTAACACACACACATTCTCACGCAATTTTGATGTTAATGAGAGTTTGGACTCAGTGATTAGCCTTAATAACTGAACCGAGGAAAAACATTGCCTGTCCTATTGTATGTGTGTGCAAATGAATGCTTGGATTTGTGTGTGTGTGTGTACGCAAATGTGTGTAGACGGAGAAGTTTATGCAGAAGCTCACTGAGTTTGCAGGGCAGCATGGGATGAGTGCTGGTCCCCTCAGAAACCTCATGAAGAGCGTCCTCCTGGTGCCACAAGGTGGGAAAAACACACAAACATCCATGTGTGGAACAGTTCTTCTGAGATGTTAAGTTGAAATTATGTGCTACTTTATTACATTGTTTAACTCATCTGTCTCTGTTTTTGGGTCTCAATCAAGCTAAACTAAAAACCCTCCTCCGTGAAGGTGTTAATGTTCAGTTTTAGTTGTACAGATAGTTCTTCATTCAAATGCATGATGATTTTAGTTCTTCATGTAGAAAAAGTACATAATTGTACAGAGATGTTTCTCTTATTTAGCCCCATTGATGTAAACATGGTGAACAAAAATAGACATTTTCTGCTCTGTGTCACAATTAAATACAGTCTCTAACAGACAAACTTAGTCAAAACTCTAATTGTGCAATCTTTGTACTTAAAATAATGCTTCCTCTTTCCAAGGCACTCATCCATGTAGATGTATATCTGAACATTCATGCTCACTAATTTTGCAGTTTCCCATGACACTCAAAACTTGACCCTGGTGAAAGTCGAGCTTTAAAGTGGCAGCAAAGCTGCAGGTACAGGAACATTTTGGTTTCAGTGACAGTGATTCCCATGTTTTCTCCTCAGGAGCCCTAAAGAAAAACCTGACGACTGAGCAGATCAAAGAAGACCTTGGGACATTAGGTACACATCTGAAACCACCATCACCCAGTCGTTTAACATGGCCACCTTTAAAAGAGGAGCTGAATATAGCTGCAGGATAGTGTTCTCTTATGACACCCTAACATGGTGAAGAATCATACAAAGGATGAATTCCCACGGCTTTTCTACTCATTATGGTAAAAATTACATACATGAAATGAATCCTGTTTTATCCGTTTCCTCCTCAGGACTAAACGAGGACAAGGCAGCTCATTTTTCACAGCAAGTAAAAGAATTCCTGATTTATTTTTATTTTTTTATGAGGGTGGGGTATTTGTCAACTTGTTTCCACTGCCATTTAAAGGGGCATTTCAACACATTCCTTGATTGAAAACAATAAACAGTTATTAATTTGTCTTGATGATCAAAATCCACATTCCAACGCACCATACAAAACTGTGGGGGGAAAATCAACATTTTCTTGATTAATTTGCTTTAAATGTCCCATTAAAAGGCACAAATCATCTGATAAACAATTATCTTTAATAGTCTTTGGTGACATTTTGAACTGTACCTTGCAGTGGGGGGAGCACTATGCAGCACTGTCCAGACTTGCTGTCGGACAGACTCTGATGGTCAATCAGCTGGTTGACATGGAGTGGAAGTTTGGAGGTAAGAATGAACCAAAAGGAGACTTTACATCAAATGATAGGTTCACTGTGAGCATATTTCTGAACACGCATATGTGCTGAGGCCTGCAGTGCTCTCTCCTCTCTGACTTCCAGTGCATATTCATGAACCAAGTGTCTGAAGTCTAACATAGTTATTAGCATAGGTTAGTCTCCTTTATACATGTCAATTTAAATGAGGGATCTCTATCAGGCCTCGTCATTTATTCATGCCATCTAATGACTTCTGAAGACTTGCAGGTGATGGAGATGCTAATACATCAGGCAGGACAGTGATTAGCATCATGTTAAGCTATTGTTGACCTGATCTTCATATTAAAACACACTGGGCTTCAGTTTGTGCTCAGTGCTGCTCTTCACTGTTGTACTTCACTGGCTGTCCTGTTGATATGCAAAACTTCCAGTCAGACAAAGAGACTCTGCCTCTTTACATGGTGCCAGTGGTTCAGCTGTATCTAGTCACACGTGTCCAGACATGACCAGTCTGCTGGTCTCCCATCTTGGTTTTCTTATACATATTCCATTTCCAGAAAAGAAGGGACTTTTTCTAAAGTGCAATAATAACTCAAATATGTGAAGTAAATGTAGAGTTTGATGCTGCAGGAGACCGACAAATAGTTGAGACAGAGACACGATTACAGCACCTTTCTATTAATGACTTTGTGATGTAGACAGTATGAATAAAATGAACAATTACTCTTTCTGTCTTTAATTTGTGTTGGGAAAAGAGCAACACTTCTGTCATTGCATTTCTTCCGCTGGTTTTAGCAAAGAAAAAGTTTTTGTGTCTCCGTGCCGATGCTGTTTTCTGTCCTAAGTCCATTTTATTCTTGTGAGTGCGATATCTCAGGACTGCTTTGAGAGAATTTCTTTGAATTTTGCTCAAGCATCCATCTGGAGAATGTGATTGATTTGGTGGTCAAAGATCAATGTCAGAGCGTGCCCATGTCTGAGCCATTCGTCTCAACATTAAATCACAGGAGCGCCAGAAGGGAATTTCTTCAAATGTGGCACATACGTCCACTTGGACTCAAAGATGAACTAATTAGGTTTTGGTGGTCAAAGGCCAAGGTCACTGTTATCTCATGTTTGTCCCATTCGTGTCAATGTTATATCTCAGAAATGCATGCAGGATGTCTCATTACTTCTGGTACAAACAAACATCCATGTGGACTCATGCGTGAACAGAATGTCAGCCCACCCTCAGCCAGACCTGTTTGATGACTTTGATTCAGCGTGCATGGAGAAAGGATTCTGTTGACTGTGCCCACCCTTCTAACTCATGCTTATATCTTTATTAATTATTCTTTTAAAATGGTAAAACACTGTGGCACGTCATGTAAATTGTATTTGTATATTTACAAAATTTCTGCAGTTTGGAAGATTAAAGGACTACACTTTGCCAAGTTCGTCCAGCCACACTTGTTGGCACTAGTAGTAACACTAGCTTACCACTCAGCTTACCACCTCAGCAGAGGCAACAGAATGTTGGAACACCAAGAGTGAATTACAGTCATTAGATTTGAGCCCTTGTTTCTGAGACTGTGACTGAGACTTATGGGATTACAGTAAATACATTTTTCACTTTGTTTTTTATTTGATTTGATTTGAAAACCTGCAATGAAGCATTTCCAAGTTTATGTTCAGCAAAATGTAAATAGACATACTGGATTGGAACAATATTTTTAGAGAAGAAAGCATGAGAAAAACAGGTTTCCAAAATAGTAAAGACAACCGTATTTTGTATGAAGTAAATCAGCATGTTGTTGCTGCCTTGAAAGAGTAATTCAGATTGTGCACATGTGTATAATTGTGTTGCAAAAAAGGCATTTTGAAAAAGGATTATTAGTTTGATTGCATTTGTGTTTCATTTTGACACAGAAGTGTGAGTTATTTTCAAGTATTGCCTTACTTTGCTTGTATGTAGAGTTTTGACACAATGAGCCAAATGTCAAAATACTCTTTAAGTGTGTAAGCAGTTGCATAGAACTGCAAATGTGTTTGATGATACACAATACTTTGTTTATCATTTAACTCTAATATTGGATCATTGGCACATTCTCCTAGAAAAATCTCTGCTCAAGAAACCTACTCTCGATCCAGGGCTTTTAGCCAATTATAGACCGATATCCAATCTGCCCTTTATCTCTAAAATCCTTGTCATTGGGATTAAAGGAACAGCACTACGCTGGTTTAAATCTTATCTATCAGATATATCTCAATTTGTTCATGTTGATAATGAATCTTCCATGCACACATAAGTTAGATACGAAGTTCCACAGGGTTCTGTCCTTGAACCGATTCTCTTTTCATTATACATGACTCCTTTAGGCAATATTATAAGGAAACATCTATTCATTTTCCAGTGCTCTCTCTCTTCCTCTCCTGTGAAACCAGCTGCCAGTCCAGGTTCGAGAGGCAGACACCCTCTCTACTTTTAAGTCTAGACTTAAAACTTTCCTTTTTGATAAAGCTTATAGTTAGAGATGGCTCAGGTGATTCTGAACCATATCTTAGTTATGCTGCTATACAGTAGATTTAGTCTGCTGGGGACCTTCCACATTACACTGAGCTCCTCTCCTCTCTCTCTGTCCACTCTTATGCCATCAATGCATATTATTAACTTTGTTTCTTCTCTCTCTCCTAGTTGTCCTTCGTGCTCTCTCTCTCTCTGTGTATCTTTCTGCCGGTATCCTCGGCCTTGGAGCTGTAGTTACTGGTCCTACCAACATTCCCAGGCTGCTGCTACTCAATGTTTTGATCTCTGTTGCCTGCTGTTTTTTTTTGTCTCTCCTCTGTCCACCCACCCCAGCCAGTCGGCCAGCCACCCTGAGCCTGGTTCTGCTGGAGGTTTCTTCCGTTAAAGGGAGTTTTTCCTCTCCATTGTTGCCTAGTGCTGCTCAAGTGGGATTGTTGTGTTTTCTACAATATTCAGTATATATTCATATAATATATTACGTCTTAAACGTGACACTGTAAAGTGCCCTGAAATAACTTATGTTGTGATTTGGTGCTATATAAATAAAGTTGAATTGAATTCTCTACACATCTCTGAATAAAGTAGTTAGACCAGTGCTCTGTCTGACTATCAGGAATAGTCACAGCACATTTGATTGATTGACACTAGACCTCAAGATATGATCTTTTCCTTGATCCATGTTGACTTTAACTGTATCTAATTGTATCTTGCTTTAGACAAACGAATAAATGTAATGTCCAGGTAGTGGCATTTTTGTGTTAGAAGAAAGTTACAAAATAGAAAAGGTGTATCATCTGAGGAGTATGAACGTCCTCTGTAACTTGCATCAAGAACCTAGCCGATAGTTGCTCTTACTCTTTCAAAGATGTCATGGGTGTCTTAGTGTCTTCCCTCACTAGTCAGTCTTAGCAAAGCATAAGTGTTTTGTGCCTCTTTAAAGCTTAGACTGTCTTTGGTCAGTATGTATGAACTTAAGTATCATAATGTGTTTTCTGATCCCCACAGTGACTGTTGGCACCAGTGAGATTCATAAAGTTGGCAATATCTTTCTGCAGGTATGAAGACTCCCTCTGACCACACAAACACATACACACATAGGATTACACATCCCTTTGTATAGTTTTGTTGAATGCAAACTTTGTCCCCTTGCAGTTGAAACTGGTGGTCAGAAAGGGGAATTCCACAGAAAACGTCTACATGGGTATGTGCCATTATTGTAACAAACACAGATGACATTTAATATACTGTATGTTCACTTCCTTTTTTGTATTTGGTGAGAAGTTCACTATTGCGACAAATTGGGATCAGCTAATTTAGGAGCAGCAGCAGATTTAGAATTGGAACAAAAAAGTAAAGCTGCTTTCCAGCACTCCAGTTTTCAGCAGTGAATCAGACCTACAGGTTTTTCTCAGAAATATTAGTAAGTTTTGGGGGGTTTTTTGCGCAGAGACTAGTTATGAAGAGGTGGTTGACAGCTGTTAGCAGCTGTTAGCCAGTGATTTGGACTGTTTAACAACCATATTAAAAATTCTGTAATAAATGATTTGGTGATTATGTGCAACTAACAGTCTCCTCCAAAAGTAGTGAACAGCAATTAATTTGTGTTTGTTTTACACTGAAGAAATTTGAGATTAAGAGCTGAAGATTAATATGAGACAATAATTCAAAGTTTGGCTTTTTATTCCCTGATATTTACATCTAGATGAATTAACACGTCTGTGTTTTGTTTTGTTTTCTTGCAAATTCTGACCTGGTTTTCTGACTCTTACTGTTGAAGGTGTGTATATTGTGGTATGTGCATTTCTGCTCATGAGGTCTTCTTCAAATGGTGGATTGTGATACCTTCACTCCTGCTCTTTGGAGGTTGTTGGTGATGTCAGTATCTGTTGTGAGGTTTTTCTTTAAAGTGCTCACAAAGCTTATCTCATCAGTTATTGCTGTTGTTTATTTCTTTCTCAGGGTGTTAAATTGTTGATTTGGCCAAAGTCTGTGTAATGCCTCTGAATTTCTCCTCTTTTTCTCAGACTCACAATGCCTTGCTTTTCTCCTGTTTCATAGGAGACACTAGTCAATCACATGTTGCAATACCTGCTCACCACAAGAGTAATCTAATACAAGTATTGAGATGTAAAAAACGTCAAAAAGAAGAAAAGACAGAAATTCTGAACTTTTGTCCCATGTAAAATCGAATGTCTTCAGTGTACAGCATACACAGAATGGCCTTGCCAATACGATACAGGAAACTGTACAATTTAATGGTAATTTGTGTTTTATTTTGAGTGAACTGACCCTTTAAAATTAAGGGAACTTTCAGGTAGTCACTTGTTTATTCTAAACTATCTGACATTAAAATGCTTCATTTCCTAAGAGATTTTCCCTTTATATTGAACACAAGCAGAACACAAGCACAACACAAGCTTTTGTGAAACAGGGTTGAATTGTTGTTTATGTAAAAGTACTAGGTTTTTATTTATTTTTGTAGTGTAATAGAACAGCTCCCAGTTCATCTCAGTCTATTTTATCTGCAAACTGTTTCCTGTTTTCTTCTCTCATCTCTTTCAGAGTTGACGCTTCCTCAATTTTACAACTTCCTGCACGAGATGGAGAGAGCCAAGGCCAACATGGAGTGTTTCAGCTGAGTGTGTGTGTGTGTGTGTGTGTGTGTGTGTGTGTGTGTGTGTGTGTGTGTGTGTGTGTTCATGCTGTAGCTGCAGGGCAATGTGTATAAATAATTTGTGTGTGATACTGACAGCGCTATACAGCTGAAATTAGACACAAAAAAACTTTACTTCCTGTGAGACATGTATACTCAAATCTACCATTAAATACAAATAAAATAAAAAAGAAAGGACTAATCTGTAGTTTTTTCCAAATTCAATTTATGCAGGAATAAAGCAACACACCTGTCATCAAATTTCTTCAGTGAGTTTGAAACCAAAGTCCTGCATGTGGTTGGGTTCAAGCAAGAAAAGTACTCACGTTAGGGTTAGAGAAAGGTTGTGTTTTGGTTTAAGTCGTAATGCAGATATTGCATGTGTGAAGCAGCTGTTACATTTTTGTCTATTAACCCAGTCCACAGATATTCTCTGAGCCTAACCCTGTGCTGTGATGCCTAAACCCAACATCGGACATTTTTGTGAAAGAGAAAACAGGATATTATGTATTGTGTTGGAGATTTTGGCAGACAAAAATATGTTGCCTGTGTGTTGCTAATGTAGAAAACAAAACAGTTACACCTGAGCAAGCACTAGGCAACAACGGGGAGGAAAAGCTCCCTTTAACAGAAGAAACAACGAGCAGAACCAGGCTCAGGTTGGGCAGTCATCTACCTTGACAGGTTGGGGTGAGTGGAAAGACAGAAAGTAAGTAAGTAAAGGCCAGCAATACCTGCAGAGAGAGAGAGACAGAGAGGACGAAGCACAACTAGGGGAGAGAGAAGAAACAGAGTTAATAACATGCAATGATGGCATAAGAGTGGACAGAGAGAGAAAAAGAGGAGAGGAGCTCAGTGTTATGTGGGTACTAAATCTATAGCAGCATAACTAAGAGATGGTTCAGAGTCACCTGAGCCATCTCTAACTATAAGCATTATCAAAAAGGAAAGTTTTAAGTCTAGTCTTAAAACTAGAGAGGGTGTCTCCCTCCTGAACCTGGATTGGCAGCTGGTTCCACAGGAGAGGAGCTTGATAGCTAAAGGCTCTGCCTCTCAGTCTACATTTGGAAACTCTAGGAACCACAAGTAGACCAGCACTCTGAGAGCAAAG